>JAGKTI010003264.1:29877-43795 GCA_018397915.1 Birgus latro
GCGGCGAAGAGACAATGGTTGAAGGGAATCAGTAAGAGGAGGAGAGTTAATGAGACGAAAAGCCTTTGACTCCACCCTATTGAGAAGAGCTGCATGTGGAGAGCCTCCCCACACATGAGAGTTGTACTCCATACACGGGCGAATAAAACCCGTGTACAAGGTCAACAACTGTGCAGGGGTAAAGAAAGTACGGAATCGGCTTAGCACACCTAATCTCTTGGAAGCAGATTTCACAAGAGATGTAATATGTTCTTTCCAAGACAAATCCTGAGAGAATGAAACCCCAAGCATGTTCAAGGATGATGCAGGACATAACTGTTCATTATTAAACATTAGTGGGTAATCCTGAGGAAGATTTTGTCGGGTTGATAAGTGTAAAAACTGAGTTTTTGATGCATTGAAAATAACAAGATTATTTTTACCCCAGTCAGAGATACGAGCCAAATCAGACATTAGGTGTGCCATAGCCTCATCCCTCTTTTGTTGAAGCAACTGCTGAGATGGACGTTGCGGGAACCGAATGGAAAGGTGAAGGGTGGAATCATCAGCATATGAGTGGATAGGGTTAGATGTACAGCTTAGAAGGTCATTGATGAATAAAAGGAAGAGAGTAGGTGATAGGACAGAACCCTGAGGAACACCACTGTTGATAGGTCTAGGAGAGGAACGATGGCCGTCTACAACAGCAGCTATAGAACGACCAGAAAGGAAGCTAGAGATGAAGGCACTGATAGAAGGATAGAAACCGTAGGAGGGCAGTTTGGAAATTAAAGATTTATGCCAGACTCGATCGAAAGCCTTTGAGATGTCAAGTGCAATGACAAAGCTTTCGCCAAAGTCCCGAAGGGAGGATGACCAAGAGTCTGAAAGGCAGGTGAGAAGATCGCCAGTGGAGCGTCCCTGACGGAACCCATACTGACGATCAGAAAGAAGGCTGTGACAGGAAAGGTGCTTTAAAATTTTTCTGTTAAGAATTGACTCGAAAACTTTTGATACGCAGGATGTTAAAGCAATTGGACGATAGTTAGAGGGTTGGGAATGGTCACCCTTCTTTGGGACTGGCTGAATGAGAGCAAACTTCCAGCAAGAAGGAAAGGTACAAGTTGAGAGACAAAGGCGAAAGAGTTTACCTAGGCAGGGTGTAAGCACAGAAGCACAGTTTTTGAGGACAACAGGAGGGACTCCATCAGGACCGTATGCCTTTTTAGTATTGAGGCCAGTAATGGTAGAGAACACATCAGCTGAAGAAATTTTAATGTCAGACAATAGGAAGTCAGAGGGGGGAAGTGATGGAGGAATAGCACCGGAATCGTCTAAGGTGGAATTGGAGGAGAAAGTCTGAGCAAAGAGATCTGCTTTATCAGTAGAAGAAATAGCTACAGAGCCATCAGAGTAGAAAAGAGGAGGGAAGGATGATGAGGTAAAGTTGTTAGAAAGGTTTTTGGCAAAGTGCCAGAAGGAGCGAGAAGAGTTCGAGTTGGAGAGTTGGGAACATTTAGCACGGATAAAATTGTTTTTAGCAGAGCGAAGAACAGACTTAGCACGATTCCGGGCAGAAATATATAAAAGGTGTGATTCAGGGGTGGGTTGGCACCGGCACCTCCCATAGGCCCTCTCCCCGTTGCGGACAGCACCAGAACAAGCGTGATCAAACCAAGGCCCCCCCGCACTAGTCAGAGGATATGAGAAAGGAATGCATGCTTCCATGCCTGAGAGAACAACCTCCGCAACGCACAAGGCACACTCAGATGGCTCCCGGCCATGGAAGCAACAATCATTCCATGGAAAACCAAAGAAGCACTGCCTGAGGGCCTCCCAATCTGCAGCTCCAAAGCGCCACAGGCGGCGCTTCCCTGGAGGGTCCACAGGCCGCGCTGGAGCAATTGGACACGCCAAGGCAACAAGACTGTGATCGGAGGAGCCCAACGGAGAGAAAAGATGAACAGTGCAAGCAGAAGGACCAGCCGCCAAGAAAAGGTCAAGTATGCTGGAACTCTCCCCAAGGCGGCCAGGGACACGGGTAGGGCGCTGCACAAGCTGCTCCAGGTCACCAAGGACAGAAAAGATGCAGGCCCGTTCACCAGGTGAACCAGCTAAAGGAGAGGAGAGCCAAAGGTGGTGGTGAACATTGAAATCTCCCAGAATGGAGACCTCAGAGAAAGGAGAAATGGACAGAATGTGTTCCATCGCAGAAGCAAGACAGTCAAAGAATCCTTGATAGTCAGCAGAATTGGGAGACAAGCAAACAGCACAGACACATTTAGTCAGAGAACGACAGGAAAGCCGAAGCCAGAGAGCAGAGAATTCAGAAGAATCAAGTTCAGGAACACGAGAGCAAGATAGATCGTTGCGTACGTATACGCAACAGCCACCCTTGGCTCCGAAACGAGAATAGAGAAAGTAGGAGGACACAGAAAAGGGCCCGCTGCCAGCTGCCTCAGACAGCTGAGTCTCAGTGAGAAAGAGAAGGCGAGGTCTAGAGGAGAAGAGGTGGTGCTCAACAGCGCGAAAGCTAGAGGAAAGGCCGCGAATGCTACAGAAATGAAGAAGGAGCGAGTCGGACAGTGGTTCCAGGCAGCTCTTCGAGTCGTCACCGGGAGAGGGGCGGATGGTCCCCCCCCTGGGGACTCCGAGGCATGATTTTTATGCGCCATTTTGAAAATTTTGAAAAGGAAGTGTAGTGTGTAGGTGTATGTAGTTTGGTGTTGACAGTTAGAGAAACTTGTATAGGAGAGCATGCTGGTCTACTCTCTTTGTAACTGAGGCACTGAAAAAGTTCAGCAAAGGAGGATGGTCAGGAACAAGTCCTGAGGGCTGATGAAACGGGAGCTCCAGCTCTCCCTGTCATCAGCTTTCCATCCTCCCTGGGAGTACTGCCCTGCTCGACTGGTGCTACAGTCTCCTCACTGTGTCAGGTGCAAGGTCTTCCTGTCAGAGTCTGAGATGATAGAGTGGGTTATTACATCAGAGGGCAGCTTCTTGTTCGTAAGTACCCTAACTTCATGCCTAACCTGTTTTCATCATGCTGTAAATGTGTTAAAAGATCACCAAAAATGTTAATCATAATTTCCTGCTTGCAATGTAATTTTCCCACGCATGGTTCTTAAGTGAAACAGCTAGAAAAAAGGTGGAAGATGTGAATTTCATGTCCGGTCCTAACCTAACCTAACCTATGGTTACCATAAAGATTTTCATGCCTAACCTGTTTTCATCATGCTGTTAATGTGTTAAGAAATTACCCTAAATGTTAATCATAATTTCCTGCTTGCAATTTAATTTTTCCATGCATGGTTCTTAAGTAAAACAGCTAGAAAAAAGGTGGAAGATGTGAATTTCATGTCTGGTCCTAACCTAACCTATGGTTACCATAAAGATTTTCATGCCTAACCTGTTTTCATGATGCTGTACATGTGTTAAGAAATTACCCTAAATGTTAATCATAATTTCCTGCTTGCAATTTAATTTTTCCATGCATGGTTCTTAAGTAAAACAGCTAGAAAAAAGGCTGAAGCAGTTAATTTCATGTCCGGTCCTAACCTAACCTAACCTATGGTTACCATAAAGATTTTCATGCCTAACCTGTTTTCATCATGCTGTACATGTGTTAAAAAATTACCCTAAATGTTAATCATAATTTCCTGCTTGCAATTTAATTTTTCCATGCATGGTTCTTAAGTAAAACAGCTAGAAAAAAGGTNAAATGTTAATCATAATTTCCTGCTTGCTATTTAATTTTTCCATGCATAGTTCTTAAGTAAAACAGCTAGAAAAAAGGTGGAAGATGTGAATTTCATGTCTGGTCCTAACCTAACCTATGGTTACCATAAAGATTTTCATGCCTAACCTGTTTTCATGATGCTGTACATGTGTTAAGAAATTACCCTAAATGTTAATCATAATTTCCTGCTTGCAATTTAATTTTTCCATGCATGGTTCTTAAGTAAAACAGCTAGGAAAAAGATGGAAGCAGTGAATTTCATGTCCGGTCCTAACCTAACCTAACATTGTGTTAATCATAATTTCCTGCTTTAAATTTAATTCTTTCATGCATGGTTATTAAGTGCACTAGCTAGGAAAAAGGTGGAAGCAGTGAATTTCATGTCAGGTCATAACCTAACCTAACCTAACCTAACCTAACCTAACCTAACCTAACCTAACCTAACCTAACCTAACCTAACTTAACCATTTTTCTGGTAGCAATTAACATCATTTACTGTATTTGATGCTTTGTGTCCAATAATTTAGTGCATAAAATGTGAGAAAAGATGATTTCCATGTCTGATACTTATGCTGGCAAGTTCTGAGCTCCTATGACTCACTCACCTCTAAATCATCATTTTTTGGTTAAAATTCAATAAATTCATGCTATATGTGCATTATTTATGTGAAAAGGGACCTAAATAAGTACTATACATGTCCAGTAGGGAGGTAGGAAGGTAGTTTTCTGATTTAGGTTAGGTTAAGTTAGGGTCATGAAAAACCAGTGCTGGAGCTTCAGGACCAATATCCGGACAAAACCAATATTCGGACATGCTTTTGGCTCTATCACAACGGATATTGGAGGGATTATTTATTATTAATAAAAAATAGTAAATTAAAATACATTCTTTATTAAGAGTAGCATATGCAATTCCTTACAAAAATCATTAAAACATATTTAAATCAAACATCCACAGCCTAATAATTTATTAGGATGTGGATATTTAATTTAAATAATATGCTTTAATGATTTTCGTAAGGAACTGTATGAGATATTGTATATCTATATTAAATTATTAAATAAAACATCTTGAGAAAATGCAGATAAAAGTAAAACTGGCAACAACACAGCTTTTGTTTCCCAGTCTCTCTGCTGAGTGCACTCCGCTCACTCCTCTCTATGAACTTCTACGAGTTAACAACGCCTTGCTTCGGTCCTACCGCCTTAGTCACTTAGTGTGTGTGAAGTGAATCATTTTATTTCACAGTAATTAATTTCAATTTAATTTGTCAGTAATATATGCCCCCAGCACCAGGAGTACTGGCTGTACTGCCCAGTCTTTGCAGCCAGATGCAGAGTGTGATATTCAAATGACAGAGAGAGTGATAATAAATGGTTATTTGAGAGGAGCATGTTGAGTTACATGGAGAGACAGACTGACAAATGAAGTGAAGGATCGTTGTGGTGTGGATGTGGATGTGATAGGAAGCTTTAGGAGAAACATATTAAGGTGGTTTGGCCATATGGAGAGGATGGATAGTGAGAGACTAATGAGGAGAGTGTATATGAGTGAGAGGGAGGGGGAGGCCAAGGATGAGATGGAGGGATGGAGTAGAGAGGTATATGAGAGAGGGATGTGTGAGCTGGAAGCAGGGCAGTGAAATGGCAGGGGAAAAGGTGACAAGGAGGCAATCTGTTGTTTGTGGCCAGTGGCCACCTCTTACGGGATTAAGGCATCTAGCAATAGATAGATAAATAATAAATAAAAGTAAGTAAGTATGCTAATTTAGTAACATATCTCAATATTTTACAGTAATTCCCACAAATATATGCAAATGGTTTGCACTAGCACTTTGCGACATTGCGCAGGATAAATATTAGACTGCGCACCTGCGCAAATTACAGATATTAGAAAATAACAATAAAAAAAAGTAAGCATGCTAATTTAGTTAAATGTCTCAATATTTTACAGTAATTCTCACAAATATACGCAGATGGTTTGTGCTTGCGCTTTGCGACACTGCGCAAGCTAAATATTAGTCAAATTGCGCACTTGTGCTTGCACAAGGTAATAATACTGTGGATTGCGCATTGCGCTTGCACAAGGTCCTTTTCCGTTTGCGCTGCCCATCACTGAGGATTACTGTACATACTTCAACAACAAATGTAGGGTCACAATGCAATAGACAAACCAAAATTGATTTGCTATAGCAACAGTGGTTAGGCAAGGAAAAGTATTGTTACCCTTAATGTTCATTCTTTTCATGGATTACTGCAGCTGTAACAGTGAACAACTTACCTTGTATGGAGAAATCTTTGGCTATGAAGATGACCTTGCTCTGATAACATCGTCGAAGGAAACCCAACGGCAACTCATAGATGCATGGGATGAGGAACTGGTCATACATGGGATGAAGAGAAGCAGAACCAAAACAAAAGTAATACATCTATCCAGAAACCAACAAGCAATGAACATCACCTTGGGGGACCATATTCCAAAGCAATCTGAGACCTTTAAATATCTTTGAGCTGTCTTTGGCACAGAAAATGATATGTCCCTTGAGCTACACAATAAAATCAACAAATTTAACAACTCTTTCCACAAACAGTAGAACCTCGATTATCCGCGAGTCACGGGGAAATAAAAATGCCGGAAAATCGATTTTAATGGAAAATCGATTAACACCCACTTCCTGTTCTTACACCAGTGATTCTCAAACTAGAGGAATTTTGATGGGTAACAGGGACATAAAATAGGCTTAATGCTTTCAGTGTATTTTATTTAACTGAAATTGTAATTATCCTTACTACACTATTAGCTAAAATGTGTATTTACATGTAAAATAGGTGGTTAGGTTCTATAAGCCTCAGATTTTTCGTTAAAAATATAGTTAAGGATAATTATAAATGTCTGTCTTACGATACTCAAACATTTGTTTACATACAATCTCACTGACTGGACAGTGGACACATCACTGCATACTGCATTCTAACCTAACCTAACTGATTAGTTTTGCCCCCTAATACTCTCCATAAAAATTTTAATTGCCAAGGATTGCCACTAAGCCTCTTGAAAGTCCTCATTACCAATCAAGCTTTTGACCTAAACAACACGTGAATGATGGTCGTCTAGCATCAAGCATATTTCGCCAGCAATAAGTTTCAGCACATTAAAAAAAAAAAAAATGCAGTGTGAAACTACTTTTGAAAGCCATTAGTCACCAACAATAATGGGAAAAAAGCTATAAAGAAGTCTTCAGCAAGGACTGATGGTTTTAGGACAATTCGCCGGCAAGTCAAACTCGCTGTCACAACAGTAACAAGACAACTGCTAGAATATAATTAACAGGCGACTACAGCGAGGAAAAAACAATTATTGACTAAAGGTGCAACTAATAAATAATATCCAAAGCCTACACTATTGAACACAGACCTTGATGGATCCCCTGAAATGTTGTTATTAAAGTACTGATTAATTAATAATAAGTATTTATAGAATGACGGGGAATCGTCCAGGGTGTGAATTGTCCTGACGGGGAATCGTCCATGTTTTGATGGTGAATTGTCTGATGGCGAATTGACTTGATAATGAATTGTCTCGGAACCACAGTTTTGGGTGATGCAGGCTCATCGACGTGAGTCATGAGTGGATAGGCTGGCTGGGGGTTGAACAGGCTTGATGGGGGAGGCTGGTGGAGCAGCTCTTTTTGCTGGAGTACTTGCTGGAGTGGACACTGATGCATCACTACCTGGGAACCCCACAAATGAGCAGGAGAATACGAGCGAAATGTTTGCTGTTTTTGGATGTTTACCCCTTGTGAAAAAGTCCCAGATGTATGAATGTTTGATTGCTACAAGACGGCGATTTTAGAAGTCATCATTAATAGCTAAGAAAATGAAGCAATTCATTAGCTGTGTAGGCTGGATTTCTCTCCATTAATTGGATTATCTTTCGAAATGATTCATCAGCATCTATCCACAAACAGCCAGGAGCCATGGCTGACATTCCACCAAATATTATGACACTGTTAAGCCTCAAACCAACGGCAGGGACCGCGGTGATGCGCTCGGTGACGAAGGAATGAAAACATTCGGGCGGGATGGTTGCACGGTGAATTTGAAATATTGGTTAGGTCCTGGATTTTCCCCGATTGATCGATTTTGGAAATTTTCTTTAAACTGTCTGGTTTAGTGCCAATTCCGGTTGACTGGCTCATGGATAATCGAGGTTCTACTGTATTATACTCATTTCTGAAAGACAAAAATATACCCCTCAAAGTAAAGATAAGCATCTACACTTCTATCCTGAAACCAATCTTGACTTAGGGCCATGAAGCTTGGTCTCTTAACAGCAAAACTATAATTCCAAGCACGTGTAATGAAAGTTCTGAGACTAATTCTTGGAGCTACAAGAATCAACAAAATCAGGAATGAGCGAAAAAGAGTTCCTCTTGGAGTTGAAAGCATACAGGACTATGTGGAGATGGGGCAACTGCGATGGTTCGGGTGCATACAGAGAATGGGAGAACAACGCTACCCAAGGAGATACTATGATTGGACATCAGAGGGTAGTAGGCCACCTGGCAGACCTACAACCAGATGGAAAGATAACATCAAAAATGCAATGCAAAAGAGGGGATGACAACTGGAGGAAGTGGAGGAACAGCAGCTCTATCAAGACCAGCACTAGTGGAGGAAGTTTGTGAGGCATGATGACTAATGCGAAGGCTTAACCGGCGTTTGGTAAGAAAGGTGTGAAAAAGATTACCACAGCATTGGTAAAAAGGCAGCTTTGGAAAGCCAAGGTTATTCTTTTGTCTCTGTCCAAAAACTAACCTACTGGTAGTTTACCTAAACCAACCTAAAAGATCAAACATAACCATCTGATCGTAATCAGTCTAGCCTAATCTAACTATACTGTCTGAACATAATGTATTTTTAGAGGGCTATTTTAGAGTGCAAGTGTAATCCCCTATAACCTGTAGCTACGCTATTATTTATGATACTTTAGCTTACGGGGATTGGCCTGTTGAAAATGGCCGAAAATGGCAGGTCCGGGCGAAGTTGAGTTATGCCCATAAAAATAATCCTTCAACATTCCATCATATGCCTATTAAATATTACTGCTGAAAAACAAGTAAAAATAGGTCAATTTTTACATTACAGTAAGACCTCACTATAACGGACCAATTGGGGCCCAAGCCATTCCGAAAAATGCGAAATTCCGATAAAAGCGACATCCGGACTTACCCTTTCTAATCCGGACTTTTTCTGATAGACATTAGTCTGGATTGTATCAGTGTTTTCACCACCATTGCAGTATTGTACTGTGTTATACCTTCACTACATTAATCAAATGGTATAATAATACTGTACTGTGCACTGAAAAACATGTCTTTTACATGTCTTATTGTGGTGAACATAGTTGAAGTGGTCAGGCTGTCCGGACTGCTTCTGGCTTTATTGGACTTTTTCCGACATATAGGAGTTTAGTCCGGTAGCTCCTCGAGTCCGATAAAAGTGAATTCTGGTGTACTGAAGTCTGTTATATCGAGATCATACTATATTTCAAACTTTCGCGGGTCGTCTGGGAGTGAGGCAACATGGGGTGGGTGGGTGGGTGGAGCCTATAAAATGACTGCATAAGATCAAGCACCCCCAAGAAAACTGTCAGGTGTCTGAGTAAGAAGGGCACAAACGAAGAGAAAGACTACAGTGGTGGGGCCTCTTGAATCAACCTGGAGACAACGAGGCCAACTACAGTGTTGGGGACATCTCAGTACAGGATGGAGACGAGGCAGATTACATTCCTGGGGCCTTCTTAGACACCTTGGAGATGGTGATGCCCACTACAGTGTTGGGCCCTTCCAAAAACAGCATGGAGATGAGGCAGACTACAGTGATGGGGCATTCTGAGACACCTTGGAAACAAGGCAGATAACAGTGTTGGGCCCTTCTCAGTACACCTCCTGGCAACAATATGTTCTCAAACTTCTCAATAAGCTTGGTAACTATTGGTTGTACAAGGTTCCTTGATACACCAATTGAAAGGGTGTAAAAAGTTCTATAAGGCATCCCAGACATTCTATTCTAATCCCCCCTGTTCGTGCACAGCAAGTTTGCAAAGTTGGGGAAACTTTGAGGGCTGTTTTCTCGAGATGTAATTTAGTGACCTTTGAGATCGATAAACTCATCTACAACTGGTCGTACGAGGATCCTCTATATACCAATCGAAAGCACGTAAAAAGTTCTGTACATTCATCTCGTTGAATTTTTATACTCCTCCCCGTTCGTGCATAGCATCTCTTCAAAATCTGATTAGAAGGGAAATAATTTTACCTAATTTCCTCATCACCTGGTGTCATAATTAGATATCACAAAGTTAAGAGTTTCAATCCAAGACACACCTTCTGTGAGTCGTGTGAACACCAAAAATATATGATACAAGGCATTTTTTAGGACTACATCAATTTTTAGCAATGGTATTCAGTTTACCCTAATTTGTAACCACAGTAATCTTCCCACTGTCCAACGTAATAGGACCAAAGGCATGTCCGGAAAGTGGTCATGTCTGGGTACTGGGCCCTGAAGCTCCAGCACTGGTCATTCCTGACCCTAACCTAAATCAGAAAACCACCTCCCTACCTCCCTACTGGACATGCATAGCACTTATTTAAGACCCCATTCACATAAATAATGGACACAAAGCATGAATTAATTGAATTTTAACTAAAAAATTATGATTTTGAGATGAGTAAGGCAGAGGTGTTCACCACTTGGCAGCATAGTGGAAGTAAGTATCAGACATGGCATTCACTATGAAAATCACCCTTTCTAACATCTTAAGCACAAAAATATGGGACACAAAGCATGAAATAAATAAATTGTTACCAGAAAAATAATGTTTTAGAGGCGAGTATGGCAAAGATGTTCACCATTTTACAGCATGCTGAAATTAAATACCAGTATGGGACATGGAAATCATTGAAAATCACCGTTTTCACAGCTTATGCACTCCATTATGGTTCACAATGCATGACAATATAAAATGTTAACAGTAATTGATGATTTAGAGTTATGACAAATTTTTACCACTTCACAGCATGCTGAAAAATGTTAGACATGAAAATCATTATGAAAATCACCTTTCTCACAGCCTATGCATGAAGTTAATGAAATAGAAAGAACAAAACTAGGATTTTTGCAGCAGTTAGGGTACTTACAACAAGGCTGTGGCCGTCCTGAGGAATAACCTGCTGCCTCCTCTCAGACTCTGACAGTATGAAGGTGCACCTGAAGCAGGAATCCACCGTTGCACTTCACAAAATCCTTGGCACTCTGAATTCTTTTCTCACTTGTGTTGCACTTCACTTAACATTGTCTCTGTCACTGCACATCACTGTAAATATCCACATGGTCTAGTGGTGGCCATGGTGAGAGGGTACACATGATCCGACGGCTGAGCGGGAACTGGGGAAGAGTGAGGGCAGGCGGGCGGCGCAATAACACAGCTGGCTCGGAGCGCGTGGGAAATTCAAACTGACACATAAAAAAAAATCGGATTTTTTTTTTTCACTTTTTTGGCATTTTTGGGTTCCGAATGTCCCAGCCAACGATGTCCGGACAGTGGGATGTCCGGTTATTGGGCGTCCAGATAGTAGGGAGATTACTGCAATTCAAAAACTAACCTACCGATTTTCAATTGTGAAGTACCGATTATTATCTCTAGTATCCCTCTATGTGTCTACCGAATCTCATTGAAATTGGACGAAATCTACTGACAAGTTCAGGGTAAAAACTGGGCGATCCCCTTAAGGGTCCCTGGATTACTGACAGTTGGCAGATTCAAATTTGGCCACTTTCAAGTAAAGTGTGTCTTCTTTCTCCTGCATTTTTGGATGCCTAGACTTGTCCCTCTCATAGATACATCACAAACTGGCAATGAGGATTAATTAGCAAGTACCAGAGGCCCCACTGATCACTGAGATGGTGACATATGATACAAATTGAAGAATTTAGTTTAGAATTAGGGTACATGGAATGCCTGCCATGGTACTGTATTGCAAATTACATAAAGGATGGTGTTAAACAAGGTCAGACCTGAAGCGCTGGCATCTTTGCCATGGGTCTATCCCCCAGAGGCTGTTGATGCAAAGGAGGACAGAATGGGGGCCAAACCACTGCAAACCTCCCTGACCCCTCACGGGGCCCGAGAACCGGGGAGTGGCTGCGATCGCCAGGCAAGTACCACATCTCTCCACACAACAACACCGTTTTTTCTGCACCGAGAAATGACTCCCCCGTGGTCATTTCTTTCTTTCTTTCATTCTTTCTTTCTGGTGTATCAGGTTCCACTCCATCAACATGTGGTGCTCTGCAAAGATTGTATGTAGGGTTAGAAGAGCTTGTAAGTCTGATTGTTGTGTCAGAGTGGCTTTGGATGTGTGTGTAGTCTGTGAACCAAGTGTAATCAGCCTGTGCAAGCCGACTGGGTGCAAGCATACTTTATAGTATGCAACACTGGTTTAACCACAGCACCCCTGATGTCCGCCAAAGCAGTACTTGATCGGAAGAATGCTCCCAAACTTTAACACCAGGGCTTAAAAATGGAATTATTTTTGAAATGGTTCGTTCCGAGCAGAAACAGTATAATAATGTTTCGTTTTTCGTTCCTCCTCGAAACATAACGTTCCCGACCCGGTTAGAAAGAAATGAAAACAGGTTAGAACGTTATTCTCAAACCATGTATTGAATATGCTATTAGCAGGCCTGAAAGTTGCGAGTATTTTACTCGCCATGGTGAGTAAATAAATTACATGGCGGGTAAAAATTATTTCTCACTCGCCAGTGGCGAGTTGAAGTTTTATATATAAAATTTTAATAAAATTTGTTTCTTTAACCACTACTTCATATTAAGAAACATCACGATAGAAATATATAAAAAAAATTATTAATAATCTGGCAACTCTATTAAAAACAGCTTGCCATCATAACAGTCCCTAGACGCTGTCTCTCACTCGCTGATGACATGATCAATGTTGCCATCGTTAGCTGATGAGAAGGAGCAGCGTCACTTGCTTCCAACATGAACTGTATGAAACCCTCGCCGTCAACGTCAATCTCGTTGCCTACCAAAAAAAAAGCATCATAGAGAACATTTCTTCCAAAATGGAAGAAAGAATTTACGTGGCATAGCCTATGTATGATGAAAATGAAAACAAAATGAAATAACCCATTTGGATGAAAAATCTAACTGCAGCCGGCAAAACGGATTTCGTAACTGGATCTCCAGAATTTTAAAAAACAAAACATAGTTTACCATGGCAAGAGCAGGAAGCATATTGAACTGCGTGATGCTGAATTAAATCGCCAAGGTCAGGGAAACATAGTCAAGACATTACAACATCAGGAAAAGAAGGAAGAAGATAAGGATTCTGTAGATCTGAAGATGAAAATTACCACTGCATACATGCTGGCAAAGGAAGAACTTCCAGTAACTAAATTTTTACCCATTATTGAACTACAAAAAGAAAAAAAAAATGGTGTGCCCATCACAACCACTTATGCCAACCATGTGAAAGTTACGGAACTGCACACGATTACACAGACAATGAAAGATAAGGTTCGTTATTTTAATCAATAAATAAATATGGAGTTTGTATACAGTATACAAATTCCATATTTATGTTATTATACATGCATACCTATAAATTATTTTATCCTGGGCTACAATAAATAACTTGCAAGCTGACAAATTATTTGTTAACTTTCCTCTGGCTAGTAAAAATTTTTCTTGGCTGGTAAAATTTTTTAAGTACTCGCCAGTGGCCGGTAAGATAAACTGTAGACTTTCAGGCCTGATTAGCCCTATACTATATCAATATGATCAACAAGTGTTCATTATAAAAAATATAAAGTACAATGATACACAACATCGGATTACACAACATCGGATTCAACTAGAAGACTTTCGGTGATATTTTCAAGAAATAAGTAAAATTTTTTCTTAATAATTACACAAAAAGTTTACTTTATAGTTTATACATTACAGCAAAAATTGTCACATTTTCCATTAAAGTACTACAACTCCTAACTTGGCAAAGTTATGTAGGACTTAAAGCTGATCCATGTTACTGGCACAGTGTAGGCCTACTGTTAAGACAACACAAGAGATTGCTATTCACTTGCTCTATTGTCATATTTTTGATGCAGAAATAT
>JAGKTI010003264.1:44177-59029 GCA_018397915.1 Birgus latro
TCCCCCCGTGTTGCAGCGCCCAACACACATCCTACATGCAACATAAACATACTTCAAATAAATATAGATGGCATAAACAAAAAAAAACAAGAACTCACACAATTCATCAAACAAAAAAACATACAGACTGCCAGCTTACTAAAAACAAAACTACACAGAACACAAAAAACACCTAATTTCATAATTTCACCACCATTAGACAAGGCCGGGCCGACAGCGGTGGCGGTGGACTCATCACCCTGGTACACAGATCCATCAACTTTTCAGATACCAGTGTGCACACAGTCACTTTTCCCCCCCACATGACACCACAAGAGAAATACAATCAATTAAAATACGCACTGGTAACAAATCACACACAACAATCGCCGACACATACATTCCCCCCAGATGTCCCCCACAGTACCACACAATTACTCTCCACAAATACACCATATCACTAACATACCCAACATTATCCTGGGTGGTGATTTCAAAGGCAAATCATCGACCTGGCATGTCGACAACCCTGACACAGTCAGAGTGCTGGTACTACAATCCCAAACAGATACTCTTTTCATACTTAATAATCTCCATCAACATACCCATATCCCACACCAAGCCCTCTTCCTCCCTTTTACTCCCCAAACCTCGCCCCCACAACATCCTGGAGAGTGGTCAAAACCCTTGGCTCTAACCATCTCCCGAGCATCATCACTACCAAAACCAAAATCACTCAAGCTGGCAACAGACACACATACACTAATTATAAAAGAGCCAACTGGGATGCCTTCACAACTGAAACAGAAAAACAATTTGAAACATTAAACAGTACACCCATCACAAACATCAACACTGTTGTGCACACTTTCAATACAGTTATTCAAAATGCAGACAAAAGACACATCCCCAGAGGCAACAGAAAGAGACACAACCCCAAATTCACCCAAGAAATTCAAGGCTTCATCAGTCAATAGGACACACTACAACACTCTCCAACACCCCATACACAAGACACCGTACAACATATACAAGAACTCAACACTCAAATAAGCAGTAAAATATCAAAACAGAAAACAATAAATTGGAATAAGTATCTCCAAACACTTGATCACAAAACAAATGTCAGCAAACTCTACAAAACACTAAACAGCATCACACTCTCCAACAGCAACCCTACACAATCACATGCTGCTATCACAACAACAGACACCATACCTTCAACAAACACTCTCATCAATCACTTCTCACATGTCAGCCATCTAAACCCCCCATCACGACAACTGACATGTCATCCGACGCAAGAGACAGTTCCCCACAGACCCAGACTTCACACCTTTCGCTTACAACCAGACAAAGCACATCATTAGCAACCTTAGGCACTCATCTGCCTGCGGACCAGACAACATAAGCAACAAACACCTTAAACATCTTGGACCACAAGGCATACAAGCACTCACCAACATATCAAACTACAGCTACTCACACAACAATACCCAACATCTGGAAGCATGGAACCATCATCACTAGCACGGAACCATCACCACTATCCCCAAACCCAACAAAGACCCCACGTTACTTTCCTCACACCGCCCCATCACACTCCTCTGCACTCCCTCCAAAGTCATTGAACGACTGGTATTACAACTAGTGACACCTCACACTCCCCTAGCCTCATCACAACATGGTTTCAGGCCACTACACTCCACAAACACTCTTCTTAGAGACCTTACACAGAGAGTTTTTGATGGCATCAATTCTGCTAGGCCACCACACAGAACACTCCTTGTCACACTACACATCAGCAAAGCATTTGATGCCATCCCCCGCCACAACCTCACAAACATTATATTAAACACAAACATGCACAGTAACAAAAAGATGGCTGTCAAACTATTTAGCAGGCAGATGTGCACACGTAATATTTGCCGGTCAATCATCGAACATCAGAAACTTCACAAATGGAGTCCCCCAAGGATCTGTTTTGTCCCCTACTCTCTTTAACCTAAACATGCACGACATACCCATACCCCACACACCACAAATACACACAGCCTCCTATGTGGATGACATAGCACTTATGTGTACACACCAAAATGCAAACAGCTGCACACACTCTCCAACCTTACCTCAACACACTACACGAATGATTCACCATGAACAGGCTCAAAATAGCCTCAGCCAAATCTACAGTGACCCTTCTCACAAACTGGACAGCAGAACATAGTCACATTCCACACCTCACCATAAATAACACTCCCCTACCACACACACACACACACACACACAATCCTTGGTGTAATATACAATGCATCAGTCATTCACACAATACATCACAAACATTAAAGATAAATTAACACCAAGACTCAACACATTGAGGTCACTTGCTGTCAGGAGGAAAATGAGAATACTCTTTATATAAATAAATGTGAAACCAGATGCCACGGGGGAAATGAGAATATGTCTATGGACAATGTTAATAACTGATCGATTAGCACGAGAGAATCGACTTGTGAATTCAAACAGCGATTTCACTTTTATGCTGGCTTACTTCGCCAATTCTCAAGAGTCAAGAATTTTATAAACTTTCTCAACAGTACACAGTAGAGACTAAATGCTCAAGAAGGCTGTATTAATTGCACTGTTGGCCTCTGAGAAAGTTAGTTCACCCCTTGACATTCAAAAATTAATAATAATAGTAATAATAATAATAATAATAAACAAGATCTTGGCTGAGCAAGACTCCTAGCTGGCACAACAGATTTAAGAATTAATACCAAGAGCTGGCCTAAATACCAGTCGTGATTAATATAAGGAGTTGTGCTAACTAGGAGTTGGGAAAGTATGCTAAATGTGAGGAAATCAAACACGACTGTTACATTTAACAGAGCTCAAGAAAATGAACTGTAAATTTATTAATTACATGAAAATACATTTACGTTACATGAATCTATTTAAAAATCAGAGCAAAGGAAATGCACTCACTCACAGACTCAAGCCAAAAGCTAAATAAAGCACTGAGCTGAACAGCTAAATAACCTTAAGCCTAGGAAATAACGTAAAGAAATACTGGTCAGAGGAGATGAGATCGCCGCGCAAATAGACTGGGCGTCCGTCACTGGTCGAACACTGCTATCGGCGCTGGCACTGCTCCAGTCGATTACCAGGTTGGTGGGAGATTCGGGAATACGCCGATACTGCAGGATACTGGAAGTCACTACAAAGAAGAACTCTATCCACGTTAGGTATCGCACTCCACGCTCCGTGATTGCCAAACTCCGACTGCTCACTTATTCGAATGCCGAGGACACGAGCGTGTGAAATGGGTGTGGCTTAACTCAACGGTTGAGAGGTGAGCATAAGGGAATGATAATTCACAAAATATCGCTCAGTGGAATGCACTGTCTGTACATAGAGACAGTCACTCATAAGACAATGACGAAAGTTTTGAAAACTCGATGCAAATACAATATAAGTGCAGAAGCAGACGGTTAAGAGAATGAGCGAAAATCTATGGATTTCAGACTTGTTCAATCGTTCCCACAATGTTGATCAATGTCACGAATTACGATACTGATATCGCGATCTAGGAAATTCGTGACACTTGCCCATACACCATTTGGACACAACAAAGAAACCACCACAACAGTATACAAACAACACATACTGTACATTCAGTGATGAATCATGCAAGCCGTGCTTGGGCTCTAACCTCATTAAAACACCCTACAGACCATACAGAACAAGGCCCTAAAAACAATCACGTGCTGCACAGCTACTACACCCACAGACCACCTACGCCAAGAAACCAAAGTCTTCAAAGTCAAGGGCCATCTAGACATGAGAGGCATCCGGATTCTCAACTCAGCCCCCACAAACCAAAACCATCCACTACACTACATGGCAGCACATCCACACATTTTTTTTTTTTTTTTATGTGTCCGACTCTGGGCATAGGCTTCACAGCCTGCTATCAAGGCCCAGTCGTCCTCCTACAATCTACATGTCACCACTTCGGCGCTTAACACCCACCGTCCATATTGAATACATGCTAGGGCTGTCTCATACAGGACTGGTGTATTGGTATTAGTATTAGCGGGGTCATTTTTACGACATGTTGGTGGGTCTTCTGGTAGATAAGTAAAGTCTGATTTAATGAAATTCAAATCCTTAAACTGTTCCCTGCACCAGCGAGGATTCGAACCTGGGTCCCACGGGACCGCAAGCCAACTCTCTACCGATCGAGCTACCGCCTCCCCAAGGAACATTAAAACAACACCAAGCAAACAATATCATACACAAATACAGTACTGCCATCTCTCCCCCCTCACCGGCCTCAGCCCAGCTTCCAGAAGCTGCATGCACAGCCTCCTGATATCCACCCTTCTGAATCCTATCTCCTTCGTGAGGACAGGGTCTACCTGGCCAGGCTGAGATGTGGCATCATCCAGCCCTCTAAAGTTATCATTAGAGGCTGGATTGTAATGAGAAAAAAAAAATACATTTTTATTTTCTTTGTTTGCCACCATTTTGTAATGAGAAAAATTTTGAGATAGAATAAGCCACCAGCCTTGTGATGGGTAAACTGGACTGTCTAAGAAGATTTAGAATTAGTATTACATTTTCTTGGGATCAGCCTACGGGTTATGCACAAGAGTACCGTAAGGTGGGGAAAGTGTGCACCCGTCGAGGTAAGTGCGCACCTAAGTGGGTTTTTTTTTTTTTTAATGGTCAAAAACAGTTTTCATTTTTTATATTCTGAACTTTTCAAAGTCTGAATACAGAGCAGAGACACTGGTTCAACTCTAACCAGTGTTATCCAACCATTTTATCAAGAGCAGTGACCACCACGGCTTTATAAAGGGAGGACGGAGCATTGACTGAAATTTTGGATGATGCACTACATTGGAATACTAAGGGTAAGTTAACTAACAATGAATATTCCTAGGGTACTCTATTTAGGCTCATTAATTATGTATATCCTTAGGTAGATTATGCTATAATTACAAGTTGCTAGGTCTAAGCATTAGTGAGTAGTGAGTCATAAATGAATGGTGGGGTAACTGCGCAAATTTTCATGGGGTAAATGCACACATGCTGTTTTTGCCTACAAATTACTATCTAAATGAATTGGTTCATGCCTTATAGCCTACATTTTCAATCTTTAGAGCATAACAAAACAGAAACAATCCAAATACTATAATATCTATCTGTCAATGCAATTTATTTCTCATGTTTTTACAAATGGTGCAACACTACGTGAGAAAAACAGACCCCAAGCAGCAGCGCCGTTACTCCCCCGTGGACCTATTTGAGCCTATCTGGCGTGTAAAAGCAGAAGCACATCCCTACATATTGGTGCGGGTCCTTCTGGCCAGCAAACCTAGAAAACTGGTGCCAAAAAGAAGCTGAGAGTATACGAAGCTGACTCCGACAGTATCCCAGAAGAGAATCTTTCATCAAGTGATGTAGACATTCCAGAGATTCTTCTACAGTATGATGAGGAGGAAAGTTCAGGGAAGGAATCAGGAGCAGAAGAGAAGAGGAGGATCAAGAAGAGGAAGGAAAAGAGGAGGAGGGAAGGGAAGCTGGAGGAGAAGAGAATTAGAGCAAGACCAAGGAAGGAAAGGAGGGGTTGTATGTTATTGTGGAGTTTACTGGCAAAAAAGCTAATTCAGACTATCATTTTGTTGGAAAGTGGTAGGGAAGGAAGTAAGTGGAGAAGTGTCAGTGAAGTATTTCAAAAGTGATAAAAACGCACCAGGAGGTGAATTTTCATGCTTTATAGAGCCACAGAATCAGGACATTTGGTCTGCTGATGTAACTGCTATTGTTCAGCCCTCCTTTATTAAAGACAAACTTGGCTTTAAGGCTTCAGAAATGACTGGCATGGTCATGGTTAATAAAAGCCTTACGTTTTCTTATTTTCAAATAAACTACAAATAATACATTTAATGTATGAATAGGATTGTTCAAATATGCTTAAGTGTGCTTAAATTTGAAGAAAAAACATGTTGCGCACTTACCCCCAACCCTGGGGTAAATGCGCAACCATATATTTGTTTTCACTACCTACCACATGAATAATTTCAGAAACATTTCAATATGTGCCAAAGGTTGCTCTATTAATAAACAATAAAAACATGTCTCACTTTTTTCAGTTTCCTCCTAGTACTCTTCCCATAGGTAAAAAACCTCAAAAAAAGGTGCGCAATTTCCCCACCTTACGGTAGCGATTAGCCCAAGCAGCCATAGACCTGCAACAGGATGGGGATAAGCGTGGACTTTGATACTTACTGCCTAAATCATGAGATATTCGGTCCACTGGATTTTGGCGGGACATGAGTAGTCTCCTCTTCACTAGTTCTCTCCTCTGTGTGAATTACCTTAGTACACTCTCAGCAAAGATATTATACCATTACTACCAACAAGCCATGTGCAGTCTTCATGAGCAGGAGAAGGAAGACCAGCATGAATGCAAGATTTCACGGATTTTTATTACATGCTCCAAAATTCAAATAAAATGCAAGAATGGAAAAGAATTTCGATAGTGACTGGTTCACAATTGGTTGGATAGATAGTATATGACACAGCTTTGTTAGGGACAAGTCTGATCAGGTATTAACATTCTAAATATACCAGAACATCAAGTCAGTTACAGTCAACACACCACCCTCTGGGTGTACTCTTGATAAACCATGTTATAAACCTCAAATACCATCCTTCATTGACAAAGGTTCCCTCCCAAGATATAACGGGGCATGGGTATGACCACGGGATAACAAACAAAAACTATTTTAAATTTTGGCCCCCTGCTTAAACAGATATCAAAGAATAGTCAGTCTATTGAAAGATTCTGATATGAAAGTTGACTCTAGCCTGGTGCCAGTGAACAGGTTGCTCAAATCACAGTTAATACTCTAAAATAGAGATCAGGCACTTCACAATCCTCAAAAAAAAAAAGAAAAACATACTTCCAGTAACCTGTTATTCACATTACAGATTTACCTTCAATATATAACTGAGAGAGATATACCTCATATATAACTAAGACAGTTATACCTTCCCTTTTCCTCACAGTTTTCAAAATAATGACGAAACTGAAAGAATAGTACAGCAACACAATCTTTCCCAGAACATTCTCTAAATTTGAAAGTTTCTCACTCAACGGTCCAAACGGTTGGTTAACATCCATGTATATTCTCACTTACTTAGCTATTTATGCTTCGTGTTGGTTGGGGCCCAAAACAATTCACAAAGTTGGTTTGATAATCAAAGCTTCACTTAACTTCTCAAAATTGAGTGTGAGTAGGCATCTGGGAGTCATACAGGGAGCACGTGTTACCCACCATTGATGGTGTAAGACCCGGAACTTTCATGGCTAACCTCCAACACAGATATCCTGTTGTCCTCCGACCCAGCATTAATTGGCGACACCACTAAACTCCTAGGACACTCCCCATCTCCAAACCCTTCAGCAAAACTCCCAGGACACTCCTCATCTCCAAACTCCTCAGCACGAAGGGGAAGTAATATGGACATCTCTCGAACGCAGGTCTGCCTGGCACCGCGGCTCAGCTTTGACTCCTCTCGACGCTTGCCTCTAACTCTCTCTCACACAGTAGCGCTTGGTGCGGCTTTCAAATTATTTTCCTAACCTCATTAACAATACGTTACTTTCCAACTAAATACATCATTTCTAAACTAATCCTGTTCGCTAGCATCACAGTTGACGTAAAAGTCTATGTTACACTATTTTAAATGAACGATACTATATGCACAGGTGACTACTTAATGCGGATGAACACGGCATAATGCGGCCTCTTTGTCTCTCAGAAAGGGTTACTTTTAATAAAAACGATTATTTGAATAAGTGGACACTACAATAATTTTCCTTCGTTACAGGATGACTCCATCACTGATGCCTGTCCAAGATGCAACACAGCACCCCATACTTCATATTATGGAAGACTGCATTGAACACAATCACCTGCACTAACAATACAACATACGGTACCTTTTATAGGTCCTCTCCTTGTTGCGGACTAATAAACAAGTGTGATTAAACCAAGGCTTTCTTGCATTAGACAAAGGATATGAGAAAGGAATGTATGCTTCCATGTCCGAGAGAATAATCTCTATAATGCGTAAGGCACACGCAGATGCCATCTTGTCCTTTAAATGGAGCTGGAGGAGGTCCAGGTGGCAGTGGAAATTGTGTAAGAAAGCATGAACCTGAAACAGCAAATAGTAAAGGGAGGGCCAAGCGTGACTACCGCAGGTTGAAAAAAACGCAAGTAAGATGACAAGTTAAGAAATAAAATCAGGGCGGAAATGGAGAAAGGTGCTTGTAACTCAGAAATATGAAAAATGTATAATGTGCCAGAGTTGACTGTACATAGCATAAGAAAGCAGGTGAGTGAACTTAAAGCCAATCCAGCCCATTTGAAGAAGTATTATGAACCAGGTGCCAGAGGCAGAGGTAGACGAGTGAAAACACAGCACAGCTCAATTACACTAGTAGATGAACATTATTTGTTACAGTGGTTGAATAAGAGGACCCAGGAAGGCATCAGTGTGTCAGGGCCTGAAATTAGAGATCAGGCCCACCTATTTTAGGATGCAGTTGCAAAGAAACATAACACTGCATCACCTCCAGAGACTACTGCTTCATGGGGTTGGCTGCAGAGGTTCAAAGGCAGGGTCAAGGTCAAGCATGTGTTTACCAAGGGGAGGCACAGGCAGCTGATGTGGAACCGAAAGCCTCAGAAACCCCCCTAGCATCAAGTCCATTAACCCCTCTGGTGCGCAATTCTCCAGCCTCGACTACCCCCCAGGATGGGAAAACAAGCCTATTTTTCAACTTTCTCAAAGGTTAAAATTCTTATACCAATTTATAAAGCTTGAACTCACACACCTGAAAACGCAAACCCCACCCTCCTAGACCCTATAATTACTGAGCTATGGCCCGTTAAATTTAATAGTACAGTAGTTACCCGCCACGGCCAGGGTGAGAAAGAAAAATACACTGGGGGGGGATAAAGATACTCTGTGCTAGGGGGTCAGGAGATGGGGGTGGGGGGTAGTCTGGCCAGGAGGGGGTGGAGGGATAGGAGGAGACCACTACCAGACACAAAGGAGCCCCAATGGAGTATGGTACAGCGATGTGGAGGGGGGGTAGGGGGAAAATACCCTCCCCCCAAATGACTGGGGGGGATCCAAATTGAAGGGATGGAGGATGCTTGAGGAAGGTGTGGGAGGGGTGGTGGTGGTAAGAACGGAGGGAGGTAGGGTAGTAACAACGCAATGGGGTAGAGGAATGAGGTGAGAGGAGGTGGGGGGTACACCTCCCACTGTCTGGGAACAGGCCTGGATCCTCCCTCCCATGTGTCCAGCACTTAGTTCTGATTGATTAGAAGCCATCTACCTCACAGCCGGTGTGGAGCAAGCTGCAGCCAGTTTTTTGTGGACGTTGCATGATCGATGTTCCTCGTCCACTTAAAAAATTGTGAAAAAACATCGATCGTCGAGCTTAGTACTTTAGGGGTTAAGCCCTTCACCCAGGTCTTACTAGTGAGCGTTACGTTTGAATGGAGGGAGTGTGCGTGTCACAAGTGTAAGTAATACAATAATCTCTCAATTATCCAACATAATAGAGCCAAAGGCATGTCCATGTAATGGCTCCATCCAGATGATGGACTTCTCCCCTGGCCCCCCTTCGTACACAATCTAACTAGAGTACATCGTACATCACATGCCGTCTCTCTCTTCCCCCCCCCTCGAGAAGAGAGAGAGAGAGAGAGAGAGGGGACCAATTTTTTTTCTCGGGGGGAGAGAGGAGGGACCAATGTTATCCTTATTTCCTCTGTTATTTGAAGGGACATCACTTATGTCATTCCTGTATTTTTTCTCTCTCACCCAGGAGTGAGAGGGGGAGGGAGGGAGGAAATAGAGAGGGAGAGAGAGAGAGAGAGAGAGAGGAGGGACCACTGTTATGTCTATTTCCTCTTTATTATTAAAAGAGATGCCACTTATACACTCATCACACTGAACAGACATGGAGGGATGTTAGGATGGCTACGGTAGAAGTAAACAACTTTTGTTGGTTATCTGACAGCCGTCCTCTTTAGGAAAGTGTTCCCAGACAAGCACAAAGCATTCCACGAGTTCCTCCTGGTTGCAGCAGCCCTTTACCCTCCTAATTATTAAGGTAATTATCATATAGTTTCCCTTGTCAGGTACATTAAAGTTAAGGTAGGTTTCATTATTTAAAGAAGGTTAAATTTCACGAGCATTACCAGATAGTGAATATTGTTAAGTTTAGTTCAAATGTACTTACATTCTGTAGGAATTCTCAATCATGTTTACGGCATTTTATTACATTATACATGATGTGAAGGTGGTTATGATAATTAGAGGGTTGGGGGGGTTAAGCCCCCCCCCGTTTGGTATCCAGGGGCCGGATACTCAAAACACTTACGACTGTTGTATCTCGCTATGACAGTCATATCTCGCCCGTGGATGTCATAACTGCCACCTCCGTCGATACTCAAAACATTTCCGACGCCATCTTGTGACGTCACATGTCATAACGTACTGTCATATCTTATGACACCCTCGGAGGGTGTCGTAGCGAAACATAACCCGGAAAGAGCGTGGATAAACATTTATAGCGTGACTTGTATGGAAGCCTGCTCTCTAAAAAACACTATTGTGCCTCAAAGCGAGTTCATCTACTTTGACATTGTGGATCATATGATATTATTTAGTAACAACAGTCTTTCAGCACCATTTATACTCATACAAACTGTGAATTCCCTGTGATCAAAGGATAGCCGAGTGAGCTCTTGTCAGGTGTAGGCTCCCTACTCGTAGTGATTAGCAGGATGGAATTAGTGGCTGCATACATACATGATCACCAATTACGTCGAGAAAGAAGGTACAGGGACCCACTTGACCCATTCCTCATTAGTGATGAACACCTTCTAAGAGTGTATAGATTCCCACGCCAAGAATTAATAAGACTGTGATGAACTTAGACCTCATTTGGAAAGGAGAACATTGAGGTCCCATGCGCTTCCAGTGCACACCCAAGTGATGATTGCCTTAAGATTTTTTGCAAGTGGGAGTTTCCAAAATGTAATTGGAGACTCTGCAGGTGTAACTCAAGCCAGTGTTAGCAGAGTGATCAGCAGAGTTATTAGTGTTCTCGGTATGAAAGCCAAAAGAGAAATAAAAATGCCAATTAGTGCCGTAGAAATCAACAGTACTGTCCAAAATTTTAGTAGAATCAGTGGCTTTCGTAGAGTCATTGGAGCTATTGATTGTACCCATATCCCAATCAAAGCACCAGATGAAATGGAGCATATTTTCCTCAATCGGAAGCAGTAGCATTCAATGAACATACAGGTAGTGTGCAACAGCAGCAACCTCATCACCAGTTACTCAGCCAAGTATCCAGGAAGTACACATAATTCTTTCATCTGGGCCAACTGTCCTCTGAGAGATCACTTCCAGGCTGGTCAGTTTGGAGACACCTTTTTACTGGGTGAGTTACTCATCATTATTGTACGCTAATGTACCAAGGTAGGATTATAAAACCTTAACAAACCATACTCAAACCTACCAAAATTGGTCAATTTTCTGTTGTTCACATCAAGTGAATTTGGAGATATTGATCATTTCTTCGATATTTTAAACAATTCTAAGCCATTTCTCTTCAATGGGACATATATTAGCAATTTCATTTTACTAATGAAGATAACCGAGCCATAACCTAACGTAACCCAATCTCCAGGAGTAAAATACTGCTTCTGTGCCAGTGGAACAACCCCACAGAAGCTTTTGCTGTGATTGGCAGGTCTGCCCAGTCAGGCAGACAACAAAAATAAACTACTGTATTACTACATATGGCTTCTTTGCGGAAGGCCTTCCATAACTATTTTCTGTTCACAATATTCGCCACTGAAGCACCTACTAATCCGATTAACTTCTCAGCCAAGCCACTCTGTGTTTATCTTCTATCAGCTGTTGTTTTCCTGTGTTTCTCAGTTCTTATTGGCTCTTACGTCAAGAAACACGGGTTGCTATTGGCGGAGAGTCTTCAGATGGTGCCCTGTGGCCCTCTAGCGAGCTTTTTGGGAATCGCCTTATGACTAGCCAACGATATCACAAAGATTTTTTGAGTATCAGAGACTTACGATGTCGTAGGCATATCATAAGATATGATATCATAAGTTCGTTACGAGAGTCACCATGTCATAACTTATGACGACATTTGAGTATCCGGGTGCAGCCTCATTGCTACGTTTGCCTAAATTATGCACACGGTGAGGTGGTTAGGTGACGCTTTTCTAGATAGGCATCCTATATTTCCTGTCACTTCTTACTGCTTTTCTTTCCTTTACAGGTGGCATTACATTGAGTGACAAGCCAAATGGTTTCCTGTAAGCCAAGAAACCATTTACAACGCTGGGTGGTAACCATATAACCAAACCATACGTGCTCCCTACGTGTCAACAAGTGGGTTGGTGGAGGGTTAGTGCCCCTCCCTGTAAAATAAATAACTCAAAGTCAAATGGCCACCCCTTACGGGATTATGGTGTCTGGCAATAGATAGATAGATAGACATTCAAGTATGTTTGATACACTGACGCATTCAGTGGGCAGGATCGGCAGTAAACATGCTGTCACGGATGTTATTTAGAAGGCTTTAATTTATATTGCAAATTAGGCATATTTGGGTTGTTCTCTTCATTTCTCTCATCAAAAATTAAATGTCAATTACCTGCAACATATGTAGTACTCAAATTACTTTGACTAAGAGGGCAAAAACAAGAAAAAAAAAGCTTGAATCCATGCGCCACTTAGCTTAACATTTACCATTTGTAGAACCTATTTGTGAAGTTAATAACATACTCTTGACTGATCATACACTCGGTGTGAAATAATTGTTTTTATTCATCAGTATTATGCTATGAACTGCTTTTCATCCAGCCTTACTTGGGATTTTTGTACTAAGCTGAGTGAAGCCCTGAGCAGTATCGATAGTAACACTATACCAGCTACCCACTCAGTACAGCACTGCTCGACGGGTTCGGGACAATTCGCCGTCAGGTCAATTCGCCGTCACAACAATAACAAGACAATTCGCCGTCAGGACTTTTCGCCGTCAGGACGATTCGCCTCATGTATTTACATATCAGTTTATTCAGCAAGTACACTAGTTTTTGAGTTATACGAGTTATAAAAGTGATGGTGGTTTATTATTTTTATAATAAATGTAAAATACGGCATCAAATATTTGGTATTAACAGAAAACATTTAAATATCTTGAAACGTTAATTAGGCGATGTACAGTGTTTCACTTCATCTTTAACATAAGGCTACGTACGAAGCATTGACATTTATATAAATGCACAATAACTTAAGTGAACGACCGACATACTTTAAAATTATGCAAATAATCTCCATGTAACGTCTGTAAAAATAAGTGTACGTTTGAGATTCTCAGCCTATTGTATCAAAAAATTACAATAACCTTCACCGGATGTCACCGCTTGCGCAGAAATGCCTGAGCTTTGACCACCAGAAATTTAATTAACGTCAGGGGGAGGTGGTGAAATTATTTTCGTGGCTACCTGTATTTGTTTTCGAATTGTTGCATGACTTTGCCGGCTGACCCATGTGAGGCAGCTCACATATTTGTGACCATGAGTGCTATGGCAAGGCAAGGACCAGGAAAACTTAATTTTAGTTGAAGTTTACATGAAAACTGAGGTGGTACATAGTTTAGGAACTGACATGGAAATTGTATTGGAAAGGACGGAAACAGTGTACTATAAAGTGAAACCTGAAAAAAAAAAATAGTAATTCTGTCATGAAAGAAATACTGACTCGTTTCTCATTTACAAGTACGACGTATTTTAATTCATTCATTATTTCTAGAGGCGATTTTATTTAATTTAGGCAAAATCTCTCGTATTAGGGGATTTATCGAGTGTTTAAGCTTGGCTCGTGCGTTCGAAAGATATCTATTTAGTCTGTACCGTGCTTCAGACTCAGTTGATCACTCCCTTTATCAAACCACGCAACAATCAGTCAGTACTCCGACTCGGTTTTTCCAACTCCGCAGTTCGCGGGTGCACGTGCGTGTGCTGATTTCGCCTAGAGAGAGAGAGAGACTGACTAATGAGAAAGTGAAGCAGTGTTGTAGTGTGGATGTGGATGTGATAGAAAGCTTTAGGAGTGTTATGCTGAGTGTTTAAGGTGCGACTTCTCGTCCCTTATACACGGAGGAAACACTAAGACTGAGTCATAAGGCGAAAGTCTGTCCTAAATTCACAGGAGCGAATCATAAGTTCTTAAGTTCGACCTAAACTGAGTCATAGCTTAAAACACCTCCCGAGTTGGTATAGCACTTCGGACTTGGCTTATGACTCGATCATAACAGTAAATATGGCCGCCGCACCACCACAACAACAAATTCGCCGCCGCCAACCAAGACGTTTTCGTGAACGGAAAGATGTGCTTAATGAGTTAAGTGATGTAGAACTGGTGAAGAGATATCGTCTGGACCGTGCAGGCATAATTTTTGTGACTGATTTGGTGCGGGAGACCCTAAGAAGACCCACGGCAAGAAGCAAGGCTCTAACACCAGAAATGAAAGTTATTTTAACGTTGCATTACCTTGCAACTGGAAAAATGCAACTTTGTAGTGGTGACGATTTGGGGCCTTCACAACAAACTGTAAGCAGGGTCATCACCGAAACACTTGAAGCACTTTCAGACAATGATATACTGAGACAGTTTATCAAATTCCCCCTCACTGAACAAGCAACAAACAGGAACAAAGCCGATTTTTTGTCAATTGC
>JAGKTI010003265.1:3784-20249 GCA_018397915.1 Birgus latro
GTGTGTGTGTGTGTGTGTGTGTGTGTGTGTGTGTGTGTGTGTGTGTGCGCGTGAGTACTCAAAAAATGCTCAAAAAGTTGTCTTAGCACAAAAAAGAACACCACATGAAAATACCAGTATCTTTACACACACACACACACACACACACACACACACACACACACACACACACACACACATCTAAGCCATTTTTTTATTTATTTAATTCATTTATTAGTATGAACGCACTTAATAGGTGGTGTCCATCATCCGCTCACTTGTTGTAGCGCTGCTTATTCCTTTCTTTACAGGCTCTCCACCCTGAGCCCGTGCCACACCCGTGTGGCGAATCTCATCATCATCATCATCAGCTTATTCCTTCATCTTCATCAATGTTTATCTGTGCCTGCCCTCCTCACTTCCTATATCTCTCTTTCCTTCATGTCGCTTTGTACTACTCTTCTTTCCCCTTCAAGCGGCTCTACACTAAGTAACAAGCTTATCAACTTTGTCAACAAGGATTTCTCTAAGCAGAACAAAATCGTCTGGTTGTAGTCTGTATAAATTTGCCAGAATCATCAGCAGAAGTGAAGAGCTTAACCCCTTCAATCCCGTAGGATATTATTTACTTTACTCTTGTTGTCTCCAAACAGTCTTATTCAGCTTAGGGGAGACCTGTCGAAATGGAAAATTTACATACAACCTTACTTAATCCCTCACTGCAATAGATCCTTTCGAAGTTGCATAAGAACGCATTGATACAGCAGAAATGAAATACGAAAGTACCTTCTCTGACTGACAGGGATAAGAATAATTGTATTTAACCCTTCCTCTGCAAGGATGTATGCCAGTTGATGGGAATCGTAGCTTTACCTTCAAATTATTATAATTCTTTTACCTTAACTTGACCTAGGTTTTCGTTCTTTTTGCAGCCTATTTCACGTAGCTCACTAGCAGGAAAATGCGATTCCACGGCTCTACATCCTTTTACAGCACTTCCTCGTTACTGCCCTTATAATTATTATAATGTTAATCTATCGTTACAGGTTTGTATTCACCACGAACAGATGATAATTTTAGGCTAAGTTAGAGTTGTTGTTATTAATATGAGTAACCCCGGTCAGTCTGAACGAGCAGAACCATCAACCGCAGGCAAGCCACTGCCTCTGCAAGGACAGTGGCTTGCCTGCGGCTAACAGAACCTCGCAAAAGCGAGGCGCTCGGGGAAAGGTGTGGAGGTTTGGTTCCTGGGTGGACGCCGCATTTGTCTCCCCCCCCCCCACAATTATTAGTGCACCATAACAGGCTCCACGTCATCTTGTCATCTGGGTATATGGCTCCACCTGAAGTGGAAAGATGAGTAGTAAAAAGTGACAGGAAGGAAAGAGAGAAGTAATAAGAGGAGGAGGACAAACACACAGGCAGAATGAGAAAAAGGAAGAAGGATGTAGGCAGCACTACATCTAATGAGTGAATGATGGTCGCAACCACCTACCATTATATCACTGTTATGAAGTGACTAAACATAAGTAAACGCCAAGCACACCACCACCACCACCACCACCACCACCACCACCACCACCACCACCACCACCACCACCCAACTCAGTGACGCGAACACTCTGGCTCCCCGCCAATCACCTTAGATACACATCTTGGTGGCGAGTGAGTCAGGGCCTATTTTGAACAAAGCGTTATAACCCCGAATCGTCACCTGCTATCTGTTTAATAACACCTACCAAAATATACAGAAAAATGAATTATACCCACATTTTCAGTTCTTTATGTAACCTATTTTGGGCATACTCAAACAATTCCTTGCCCCAAGGCCCACGCTCTACTCTATCACCATGGTATTAATATCCAAATAACCAGTGTCAGTCTAAGATATATGCTTAGAGTATCCCATGCAGGAGTGGTGTGACGGTATCAACGGCGGTGTTTTTATGTCATGTCGGTGGATCTTGTAGCATCTCAGTGAAGAGCGCTCTAATGAATTCATATCCAAAAACTGTTCCCTGCACCTAGGATAGAGTTTGCGTTCTTTCTAACAGCACCCCACTACTCTACCCCACCACCGGTTCCTCTAGGTGAACAATTGACACCACTGTGAAACACGACACACATGGAGAAACATCGTGGCATATCTCCACGGCATCATGGTGTGTGCACCTCTACTTTTGTACTTTCCATGTTTATGTTTCAGGAAGTTTCTCATGCCATATATTTGGTAACAGTGACGACAGAATTATGTTGATGGCGATGAGGATTATTGCTCATAGTGATAATGATGATGATGATGATGATGATGATGATGATGATAATGATGATAATGATGATGACGACCAATCCTTTCGCACTGAACGCTGATTTGTCTCAAGGACAACCAATTTCAGAGAGAATCTGTTTAACAGTAAAAGAAAAATCAAGGGCGAAAACGTCGATTCAGAAACACAAATGGTGTCGCAAATGCAGTAGGCAGCCAATACGACGCATTATAACCATTACTCTGTACGAGTTACATGAGGTCCACTACAGGACCAGATCTCTCCAGTGAGGGAAGAAGACTGCCAGAATTAACATTTCCTCAGGCTGGTCAAACATCATTCATGAGGGATGTATGTAATGTAAGTAATTTATGTTAATGTCTTAATGTTGTTGTGGTTATGTTGTGCGTATTATATTGCATATGTCTGTCCTCGGTATGACCCAACAGGATGCCACATAAGTTAGCATGTGAAAGAGGACAGTTTGGCACCAACTTTACTGTCAGCTACGGCTGAGCTTGGAAATGAGATTCGAGGTACAAGTAGAACATCAGACGCACGCGGTAACCACTTAGAAACTGAGACTCCCATCTGTTACTGGCCAAGGTCAGGAAATACTAATATGCTCAAATATTTTCTGATAGACCTGATGTGATTTTGATTCACTAGTAAATAAGCTTAGCCTCATGATATTTTGCTGACTTGCCTCTCTGGGTATATAATTTCCTGAACATTATCGTGAAGTGATCCGTGATTCCTAACATATCCATGAATTTACCTACGCAACACTGGGTATCTTAACCTATAGCATGTGCTTAATATTTAAAACAACCCTTTACCACGAGAAGCCATTTCTATGCCAGACAATAATATAAAAAGATAACCACTATAAAAAGGTTTTCTGTCGTCATTAAAAGGTTATTAGATACTGTTTTTAACTCGTAGACAGTGAAAGGCCACTCCTAAGCTAAATAATGATGTCAGTGGTAACAAGAACTCAATAGTTATTTCTTTTTTTTGCCGTCTTTAAAGGTCAAGGTAAAAATTTCTCGCTAGTTACTCGTAAATCACTTAGTGCCTCCTGCCTGATGGGAAGAGGAAGAGGTACGAGCGAAACAAAACTACACTGACTAATGGGTCGTTGTGTGGCGGTGCTGAGGCCTAAAGTGGACCAGGCGCCGCCCTATTGATTCTGCCTCACCCTGGCGTCTCCACCCACTACCAGTTACACCAAGAGATGGAATGGATGGTTTGGATGATGAGATTTATGCAGATTAGAAACACCCAATACCACCTCACTTGGAGAATGAATGGACTGTTACGAGATAAGACTGATGGAGATTACAAACACCCAGTATTATTCCACTACGAGATGGCATAGACTGTCTAGGTGAGATTCAAGTAGATAAGAACCATCCAGTACAAATTCCAATAGGCTTTTTTTTTTTTCCAGATCAGAACCACCCAGTAAGAGTTTAGTTAGAGGTGGAACGTGCGGTGTGGAAGTTGCGAATGATGCTTATTATTGTCGATCCATACCAGTAATGAATTTTACAGCACACATTTAATTGCTTAGAAGATGAGGTCAATTTACACTTCACACTCTGATTACCAAAATTCCGGTGACAAATGACATGATTTTCTGTGTATTATAGCCACCCAGTACCAGTTAAAGCGAGATGAGAAACTGATTGTTTAGAAGGTATGGATTGGTTAGATTAATTCCCTCGCTCCGATGACGGATTTTATAGCTTAATTAGTGCTTCTACTAGTCAAATAAAAAAAATCAGCTTGGGACAGACTTTTCCTACTGTAGGGTTTAGATATAGCCTTCAGTTGCTCCGAAACTACAAGAGCCTCCCCTAACTTCAGTAAAATCGGTCAGTAGTAACATGAATTCAACAGAGAAATATGTTATCCGATTAAAAGCATTAACTCTCTCGGCTCCAGGAAATGATGTTTGAGTTATTCTTGTTGCTACCAGAAGTTTTTAAATAACTTAGGAAAATCTGTTTCTAACTGGGGGACGCTGGTTGGTTATGTATAGCCCTGATTACACCCTAAGCCACAAGACGTCTGCGGTACCTTAAACTGGCTCAAATCTTCTGATGTAAAGAGATGCTGGGGAACTAACGGCCCTGTGGAGCGTCTGTCACCCACTCCACATGTTCTCAACACAAAACTATTGTGATTTACAGTATATATTTTTTTAACAACCCTTTCATGACCTGTGAGAATTCTATTTTATTTTGGCTACTGACCGGAGAGTTTATTCAGCTTAGGAATGGTCCTCCGGACCTTAGAAAAAAAAATGCTTTTGTGGTGAGTACCTATCGACGACTGTATTATGTAAGTCTCCAGCAGCCTGTCTTTCTTCCAGCTTACGATCCCCAGTCTTTTAATAGCAATGTGCTTAAAATATGAACTGATCCTGCTATGGGTCTCTCATGTAATAATTTCCTTAGGAAAGCACGAACGTTGCGGTTGTCCGACTTTGTAAATACATCCAGTCCCAACATTTGCAATAACGAGAAGCTTGATATGCCAAATAGTCGTAGGGAACCTGGCTCATTTTCCCAGGCTGGCCTACTCCAGTGATTGCCCTTTATTTGTGTTTTCCCTTTTCTGTCTTCACATCCTACCAACACACTATGAAACAATGACGATGACAATAACGATAACGACTATGATGATGATGATGATGATGTGATGATGATGATGACGATGACGTAGTTCTCCTACTGTTGTGATTATTCTTTTTTCTCCCAGACTGAACACTGCCCACCCTATTCGTTTACTGGGAATGACAGAGTGTTCTATATAAATACTGGATCATGAGTTTTAGTAATGGTTCCTTGGCATCAGAGGCAGAGTGCCAACGGGGCTTCCCACAACACACTGCTAAGTGGCACAGAGGTGAGGGAACGTATAGAGGAAGAGGCGAGGGAAGCGATGATACATGTGAGGTAATGGGGAAAGTATTGGGGCCTGGGAGTATAGGGCAGGACAAAGACAGGGAACAGACGGTGAAACAGAAGATATATAATGGAAGTAGACACTGACGTGATGTTGCATTGGTTCGCCTTCTTAACCCTTTCAATTCCATCACATATTTATTAGTTTGCTCTTACCTCCGAGCGATTTTAGTCGCTTTAGGATAGACTTCTGAAAATGCAGAGATTAGATATAACTTTCACTATTCCCTTAAGGGAAAAAGTGTTGAGGAAGCAAGAAAAAGCTAAAATATGTAATCGAAGGGAAAAGGTTTAACTTGAGTTTGTGAAGGGGTATGCACATCAATTTTTGCCATCATTATCGAAATAAGTGCACCTTTCTGCGTTGTGACTAATTGCGTTATGTGAAATGAAACGCAGTATAACCATAATCTACCGTCATAGTTGTTTCAGAATTTACCTGTCATAAACTTGGGACCTGTGAAGGAGTTAGTGGTGACTGTGCAGGTACAGGTAGTATGTCTGTCCTTCCAGATGATTTCATATGCTCGCACGCTGTTGACTTTACCGGTGATATAAACAGGCTGACACACACAAACACCGCCAATACAAGACTCTGGATTTCACATGCATCAACCGGCCTACAGACACCCCATCCCCATTCTAACTTCACTAGTATGGAAAGAGTTAATTATAGATGTTGCTCCACCTCTAAGGAGAAGGTCCGGATCGCAGTAGATCTTATATGAACTGATCCCATTTTGGCTGATACAAATGCAGATAAAGCGTTCCAACCTCCGTCACAAAGGATGGTTTCTCTAAAGTGAACGAAATCGTCTGGAGGTAGCAACAATAAACTAAAAAAAAAAAAAAGATTGGATTCAGCATTACAAAAAAGGGCGTGATACTCCCCGAGCTGTGGGAAGTCCAGCCTCAACGTACCTACTGCCAACTCTCGTGGGAAGTCCTGGTCCGTATTATCATGGGTTTATGGGCTACCTAACGTACCCACCTCGACGACTGATTCTGAACATTAGGAACATTAGCCTGCACTATACCCTTTTCTTCAACGATGATTGCCTTTATTTAAAATATACTTTTCTTTATACAAGGCGAGCTACTACGTGAAGTCGTGGTAGAACCATTACGTTTCAGCCACGTGGTCGTGTACGAACCACCCAGTAAGCTGGGTGGTTCGTGCACAACCACTTGACAGTCGTACACGACCTCACTTGAAAGTCACCTGGCGGTATCTTATGTGTTGTGAGGACGGCTCAGTTTGCTGGTGTGGGCGTGGGTGTAGCAGTGGGAGTAGGAACTGAATAATGATGCAGGCTAGAGACTGATGACGCTGACTGAGACGTTCCCGCAATACAAGAGAAATCGCCCGGCGGAATGGAAGAGGAGCGTTATTAGTGGACCACCTTCTATATGTCCCTCAGCTTCTAACAACAACAACAACAGGATTGATTTAGTCATTAAAATACCTCCGTCCTAAAGACACTAACGAAAACTACAAATAACTAACTGTTCCAGCTCGAAAAGTCGCCTCTAGGATGAGTAAAATTGTCTATAGATAAAATAAATAATAAATATAAAAATATATAATAAATATATAAACCATCGTAATGAAGAGGCAATTGTTCTCGCTCACAGCTGGTACTACGAAGGCCTTGATTCTAAACAGAGGTTTTATTGTGGAGGCGGAAAGAGGATTAAACAGTTGTTTTAGTGCCCACATTAACGTATGAGTGTGAGACTGGTGTGGTATAAGAACGAAAAAACGAGAGTAAGAGCAGTAGATTACTGGAGAACGTGTGCTGAGTCCGGGGAGTGGATGGGATAAGAAATGCTTTGTTGAGGAGTAAAAAAACGTCCGCTGACAACAAGGGTCGAAGACACTGTGCTTAGACAGATGGAGAGACCTGATGTAATTAGGGTAGTGAAAAGGGTATGTAGGAGTGAGTTTGAAGGCAGGAGAAGGCATGACAGGCTGAGAAGAAGCTGGATGAGTATGGTAAGTGAATGTGTCAGAAAGCGAGGCATGGAGGTTGTTGTGGCTGGGGATCAGACAGGGGATCGAGTTGGTTAGAAGAATAATGTGAGAAAGAACAAAAAACAAGTATTTTATAACTTGACAGCTGTCAGACTGACCCTATTTAATGTATGCAATATGAAGTACATATATTACAAGAAAAAAAAATGTACAGATGGTTGTTTGTGGGGTGAAGCCAGATTCCTTTCAACTCCTTCCTTAAGCAAGAAAGAGGTGATGATGATGAGGATGATGATGATGATCGACAAAGTAAGATCAACCTGTCACACGAAGAATAATCCACAAAAGAAATCAGGGGGCCATATAATCCCACTAAAACACGACCCTGACTGCCAGCTACAGGGGAAGTCCTATGGGTGTTCTGGGTCATGGCCATATGTCTTACTTTTTTTTTCCCCCCCACGAGCTGCAGTCTGACATTACCCTTTGTGGTGTATCCGAAAGCCTGTTTATGGGGTTAGGGTTTGTAGAAACGAAGTTAATGTGAGTCATAATAAAGAATTTATAATCTAAAATTTAAAGTCTATAAATGATCTTCCCCTAAAAGAAAGTTCAAAATTTAGAAAAAAATAAAGGTTCCTTTAGAGATACGTGGACACATGGCATTTGCAGCAACGGAGGCCATGGGTGGAGGTGAAGGAAAAGGACTGAAGAAAGCTGGACGGTGTACAGTAGCAGACATAAATACCGACCCACTTCATAGTAACAAGAACGAGATAGTGAACAGTGACTTTCGAAACCCCACAGTGCCATCTTAGGAGGCCAACAATTTATTCTTTTTTTCAGAATATTGAGTAAGAGTTTCAAAAGTGTTCAGCTAAATAAGGGAATGATATTATTGTCTGAAGCTGTACATGAAGGACTAAAAATACTGATTATCTACTGAAAATGATATCTGCACAGAATGAGAAAAGGAAGACTAAGAACAAGATGGAGGAACGGAGCAGCAGGTGGTTGGAACTTGCTGGAAAGTATTGACAACAGGAGCCTGGAGGCATTTTGATGAGGCAACCATAAATCAGCTGTGGGATGAGGCGCCTGTCCTGGCAGTAACTCCTACTCGTCTATGAGTAGCAAGAGTAAAAGATAAAATGTCACAGGAGCGAAATAATCAAACTGACAGTATGGGTAGTCCTCACAACCTCAGTCTCCAGGGACACTTGGAGCCCCATCCTAGGAGAAAGATAAACTTCCCTTGCGCCATTCACCTACCCATTTATTCTGGATATTACACGTCAGTATTCTCTTGCATGTTATATGAATTGTTTTAATATCGACATACTTCCCCATAATAACATACAGAAGGATGCTGAAGCGCAAATGTGTAGAACAAATCGTTAAGGAAGGGGTGCTACGAAGCATCCTACACTGCCCAGAATATGACCCATGTAAGGTTTTTCTCAGAGAACACAATGGGTAAGCTCTGGAATTTTACGTCTGGCATTAATTCCTTCAGTCTGGTAACATTCTTTCATGTTTCATTCTTACTGCTGCATGGCGCTTTTATTATTCATGAACACGAACGCCCCTTAATAGTTAAACACCTAAAGACGGATGTATCTAACTCCTCCAACTTCAGTGTCTCTCATAACGTGAATGGAAGCAGGAATACATTATCGTAGCCGACGGGTTAAACCGTATGGTTAATACTCACAATTTCACTGAAGGCTTAAGGAACAGCAGTAACCCCGTCAGTCCGATGGAGATCTTTTTACTACTCTGCCACAAGACAGAGTTAAGCCAAGAAATGCATGTGTCACCGAATTACTGAGTTACTGAATTACTGCGTTACTGAGGTACTACACATCTACCAGTCTGGCGCCCGCCACCACACACTACACTACTCGTTATCTGTTGTGATGTAAATTTTGTATTTTTGAGAAATATGAGTTTAACCTTTGAGAATGTGTAGAGTAGATTGAAATCTCTCAAGTTCGTCTTTGTCGATGTCACTGTTTTCTTCTGGAAGGGCGGTTTTCGTGATATCTGCTTTATTATTATTACTTTTTTCAAAATTTCACCTTGGTTTTGGTAAGTTTTGTTAGGCTGGGTAAATTTTGACAGAAATGAGTTTGAGTCCTGGTAGGATAGCTCGGTCGTGAGTTTGTAAATGCTGGAATTTTTTTTTTTCCCCGAACGATTGTTAGGGATCGATGGATAATCATACTACAGCTTGTTGATACACGGATGGATGAATAAGAGATATTTACTGTTAACTGAATAAAGAGGATACATAGACAGATGGACTTGAGGACAGTAGTAAAACCACAGAGATGGATGGATGGATTGACAGATAAAGAGATTTGCTGATGTATGTACTGATATATGAGCACTGCGCCAGTGGGCAGTGTTACGTCTAGTTACTCTATGGCGTCAGGCGGGAAGCGTCGCCAGATTATAGGCTCTGCCCTGTGAAACTGAAGTACATTACTCATGCAGGAAACTCGCGTTGTTAAACCAGTTCTTTCTCGGAGGGTCTGACTGAAAAGAACTTAGCTATTCTAGTTCAAACTTTAGCGGTTAATCATAGCCTTCATTTATCCCTTCATAACAAGCAAAATAAAAACAAGAATGAATTAAAAAAACAAGTTGGCGGACTGAAGAGATGGATAACGTTGTTAATGATGCGCAAAACAAGGCTATTAATCTTAGTAAGGCAGAGAATTTCGGAGGCTTGAATGATGCGTATATAGATGCAGGGTTCACATCGCTGGGCACTATGATGATAATTCTCCCTGTCTCTGCCTCCTACCCCTCCAATTAAAAAGTGAGAAACTTCTTGGACATGTTGCCGTTACTGCTGGTGATGGGGATGATTTCCAAGTCTAAATAAAACACCGAAGTCATGTGGCAAATGGGACAGTGTGGTGTAATATCTGGATGCGTATTTTATTAAGGAAAGAAAATTATTCCCTTATTACGATAAATTGTTTTATTCATGTTACCGCCATAGTTTCAGGTGATAAGAGACTTCCGGTAATGAAGGATTAAAATAATGGAATAGGTTGCACAGTAAAACTTCTGAGTACCCACGTCGAGACGAATTGGTGATCAGATGATTTAATGCTGTTTTCTCACACTGCAGGGCTTAATCATTTCACTCCGATGACTTTATTTTTGCTATCTTCAAACTGGATGGGTTCGAGCTAGCCTTCCCCTAAAACTGCATAAAATCATCTGGACATACCAAAAACAAGCTAAGAAATGCGACACGTGAGTAGGGGAATGTAAGAAAAGAAAATGGTATATAAAAACAATGACAGGATAGCCAAGAAAACGACAGATTGCTGCCTCGTTCACCTTGCCCCAAGTGCTTATTGGTGTCTGCATCATTATTTATTGCCTCAAACTGCGAGACATGGACGGCAGTTGTGTGAAGAGACAACTACGGCAACAGACTAACAGGAGAACAAGCTGCATCAACAGGACAAACAATGGGTAGCAGGTACGTGGAGAGGCAGCAAAAGAGACAGCATTAGTAGGAACAACAGACAGCCTTTAAGTGAAGCTGCAGGAAGAGGAACAGCAACAGGGCAACATCAGAAACATTAGACAAGAACTGTGTGATAAAGCAGAAAGGACATCAACAACAGAAGCAATGGACAGCAGCTGAGTGAAGAGGGGCATCAAGAGGAACAGAAGCAAGGTAACAGGAGAAACGGCAGTTGTGTGAAGAGATGCTAACAGTGAGAAACAAGAGAAGCGATGGCGGGAATAGCGTGAAAAAGCAGTAACAGAAGAAACGCAGATAGCAATTGCGCAACGAAGTACTTATTGTTAACGGAATAAACAATTGTCATCAGTTGTGTGAAGAGACAATAACCGAGTGACAAAAGACAATGGAAATCAACTGTGTGAAAAGGCAGCAAAAAGGACAGAAACAGGTTAACATGAGAATGACACATCGTGAAAAGATTCAGAGGTGTTTGATAAACCTAAGCCTTTACACTGCATACATTTTTTTTCCTGTAATCCTGTTCTTGTTCTTCTTGCATCTTCGCACAACTACTGTTCCTTTTTAACACGGATCCAGGTGTAGGTATAGGCTAGTCTACGTCTCCAAACAAATTGCTACCACGTCTTCCTCCAATCCTCCTGATGAAGTCCTTTTTGCTTCTTCAAACAAACTTCTTATATGTTATGTTCTCTTGCCGGGGTGTTATCGACATATTAAAACAAACTACTGCCCATTCTTCCTTAACATGACAGGTAATAAGTGAAGGCTGCGCCAAGTTAGTGCAACGATGAGATAATTCCCGCATCATCTAGCAAACTGGTATCCAGTTTTATTCATGCTAAACTAATTCAGCTTCTTTTATTGTCTAAATGTTCTTTTATTCTTTATCCTGTCGAAGTCTTTGCTGCATCTGACACACACTATAATCCATTTCTTAAATTTTCAGTGTGAAAGGAAAAATGTATGAAGGATGCGCCAATTGATTAAAAAAAATTGGGTCCTCCTTGCTTCTTTACGCAACTACTGCTCTCTTCTTTTTTGCACTCGGCATGACAGGTAATAACAAGAGATGGATGCGGCAAGTGAGCACAAGGTGAACCAGGTAGCATCTCCCGCACACCCTCACCTGGAATTACGCGCCCACACACACACACACACACACACACCTGGCTGGCACACACTCCCGCAGCGGCACTATTACTGTAGCACACTTATGGTCGGGGAGTCAGGATGAGGCTGTATATTATCAACCAGCCATACCTCCTGCACACCACCTGCTGGCATATGCTGTCACAAGCGTGCACGCGAAAGCAGACGCATGCACACACACATGCAGAGGAATGCATAGAAAATATGTCAGCTATAAATTAAGTACAACTACCACTGTATCCTCGTGGGCTTAGGAGGCACTCGAGCATCTCTGCCTTGCCAGTTTATTTCTGCAAGTTTCAGGTTAATATTCTCTTGTATCTTGTATGTTGTATACTCAGAGGTGTTAGTAAAAAAATAAAAACTATCAATCTTAAAGTGCAGTAAATCGGCTATAATAGATCACTAAGGGACAAGTGCTATGAAGTCTCGTAAATTTATGTAGTGAATGTCCAACACAATTAGAAAGCATCAGGAATTCTCTTCACCCTTTCTCTGCAGTGACGACTTGCATAATTCATCATTCTGACGGGCAGGCGATTTTTAGATACCCTTAGCTTGCATCGGAAGAAGCAGCTTCCAAACATCCCTTTCATTATTTGGATTTTTTTTTTTTTTTTTTAGCTACTGATACATGATTATATCCGGTTTAGTAATGAGACATATAGGAAACGGTAGGCACGTAAATAGGGTATATATTCAATAAAGATTCTGACACGCACAAGCCAGCAGATACGTCAATAGGAAGTCACGTACGTAGCTACATACAAAAATCAAACGTCAATAAAAACAAAGGCTCCAAAAATCCCTTCCGACAAAAAAAATAATAAATAAATAACTAAATAATTGAGTAAATAGCGAAAAATGCGGAAGCTTCACAAAACATTCAGCCACAGACAATCACACAGACACATGTTTCACTGCACATAAAAATTGCAGAGACACTTTAAATGGTGAACCAAATACTTCATGAACAAACAAACGAACAGATGCGTGGATATGAAAGCAGCCTCACACAGTCAACAAATACCGTCGCATGCAATGATCACACAACCACGACAATGACGAAACAAACACACCCCATAAAAACTCTGCTACATATAACGAATTCGCAACACGTGCAAGCAACGAGAACGCATTCTTCAGAAGTATACACTGCCATGCACAAACAGACTCGTTACTAATTAAACAATCATAAGATTAGTAAAACACTCCACACACCAAACAAACATGTACAAAGTTGAACCATGCAGCATCACAAAGCTCACACAATCGTTAAAGGCAAAACAAACACCAACCACAATATTATTCAGCCACCCACAAAACACAAGGACACAGGCTTATACGGGACAGGGGAGCAGCAGAAGCACCAACAGGTGAGGAGGGCGCCCCGGGCATATTGGGATCCACAACATGGCAACAGTTCGGCAAGTATATTAAAGACGCCATACCGTGACGTCGCAAGGTAGAGTTGACATCGGGGAAGGACAGGTGGAGGAAGGAGGGACAGACAGACAAGAGGAAGAACGGTAGACAGGGGGATGACAAATGAAGGATGGGAGGACAGGCGGGCAATGGGAAAACAGGTGGGCAACTGGAAGAAACGTGGACTAGAACAGGGGTACGGGGGGGGGGGGGTAAGAATGATATTTGACTAACCAATGTCTTGCCTCTTATCGAACTTTCTTAATTGTGAAGCTACTATGTATTTATGTATGTGTGTTGAGAAAGGAGGAAGGCTGGTATCTGATCGCTTGACGTGTTCCCACCATACTAACTCTCCTCAGCAATAGTATCTTCTGCTAAATCATCACTCGGTCACATGGTATGACGTCTGGTGACGGGGAAGGCATTGGGTTAACGTGCCGTGGTTCGAATCCCCCGGGTGGCTGGAGATTTTTCTATTACGTAAACTCTGACACTGACCAAGGGTGAACTCCTACGGATTATATGACGTGAACGAGGGTACTCCAGACTCGAGCTCTCATGCACCCTTGATCAAACTGAGCCCGAAAGTGGTGATATTGGACAGGCTGTTGTCATTACTATTAATTAATGTCTGTCAATAAATTACTTAACTGTTCTATATACCGTGGCAGCCGGTTTGCACACGCCTTGGTATTCAGTTATGATCAAGTATTATCCATCTGAATGTCTAGGGTTCCAGATTAATGATGGGGGATTTCGACCTGCTTGACAACTGTTGATTAAAATTAAGCAAGATCTCTTCAGGCTCTAACACAAAGTCGAGACGAAACACAAGAACAAATCAGCACGTGAGAGACGCCACTTTCACAGAAGAAGAAATGCACCTCCACCCATACTTGGCGCACGAGCACAGGTGAAGAAAACGAGCACAGGTGAAGAAAACGAGCACAGGTGAAGAAAACGAGCACAGGTGAAGAAAACGCCTACAGATGTTGAGGAAAAAATGAAAGCTAACTGTAAGAGGGATTTCAACCTCAAATAATAGCCAGCGAATACTTATTTACAGTCTATTTATCATTTTATATCACTCAGTAGTCTCCTCCCTACCTCTATTCTAGGTTGCCTCTGTCTGGCGTCACCGGCTGTGTAAATATAATCAAAAGTGTACAAGCAACTACCATCTGAAATACGAAGAATTGTGAAGTAAGGTAATCATTAAAGCTTTAACCTAAACAGCGTCATGACATCTCTCCTTGGTATTAGTCTCACTGACAGATATATTACTGAGCTAAGGAAAATTTCTATGAAGAAGTTAAAATAAATCTTCATTAATACCTTCCCTACGAGAGGTTCCTCTAAGATAAAATAATTTTCTGGGGGTGGAAATGTTTAAAAAATAATACGACGCCATCAAAGTGAAGGGGTTCAGATCTAGAGGTTCTCCCTAAGCTGAAAAATAATCATCTGGCCGTGGCAATAAAAGATAAAAAATGTCGACGTGACGGGTTTATAGCAATGATCACATCCACAGAAATACATCTCAGACATCAGCGTGCTGGCGCCGGTGACACAGCAGTCGAGGGGATACACCCTGGCGCCCTATGAGCCCTTGTACACCTGGCCACTGCCGACTTTTGGGCTAGAAGGAAGCTGGAAATACTGACATTGATAATTTTTGTAGTATCAATACAAACTGCGTAAAAAAAAAGGGAGAAAAAGAAAAATTGTGGGAAAATAGCTCTAACATATAAGAAGTACTTGCTGGACAATGTTATACGACAAGTTGCTACCTGATATCATGTCGAAGCTATTTTCACACACTGCTGTTGTCTTAAACGCGATTTGTGTTAGTCCTGCGGGAATTATCATAAGTCGACATTTTCAGCTTCTTTGTGGCCTCAAACTTGCAAGTGGCCAACTGTCGATTAGAATGTTACACCACATCTTAGTCGATCAATAATTAAAATTATTAGGGTACATAATAATCTGAGAAGTTTGAGTTGAAAAGCTCTCATCGGCTGATTTCTAAAGAAACGGTTAATTGCCTCGTTATTTAGGGTACTGAAGTGCATCACTGTCCATGTCTCCAGGTCTGCCTGCCTCCACCACAGTCACTGTCATTTTTTATTACACCTTGTACGGTATTTATGTATAATCATTAATATCAACGTTCTTTACATAACTATCACAGGGCACAAAAGAATAACGTCAGGCCGCATGCTGGAATAAACCGGCAAGGAATAAGTGCCAAGAAGACTCTTACATGTTACTGAAATCTGTCTCAACTTGCTGTGACACATTTCAAGATGGATAAAATTGTCTGGCTCAGATGAAATGGAATACTAGAGTTGTTTCAGTCCTGAGAGAGATCCCCTTCAAATAGAGGGCGCAGCTTTTTCATTGTGTCCTTGCTATTTCCAGTTGTTTTATTTAGCATAGTGTCAGAGTTATCTAAGTGGAGGAGTTAGATACTCGTATATTAACTAACTTTTTAACTGTTAATAGTCCTTTAGAAAACTGAATACAAACGTCTGGCGATAGCAAGAACAGCTTACAGGAGACGTCATGTAACTGAAGGGGCTAAACCTACAAGAGTGAGGGACATACTCTAGTCAGTCGCCACCCCTAATTCTTATCCGTATGTTCATGCATGTGGCTATTCGGTATTATTTTGTATGTTATTTATGCAGTTTATGTCTACGTATAAAAACATAAACACCTACCATACAAGAGAATAATAGGGTGTGTTAAGAAAACACAACCATTACGAAAGAGGGGCTAGAAGGTCTCATAAGCTGACGTTAATGCTGCCCCTCGCCCCAACTCTCGCACTTCTCAGAATGCCGTAAAAAAGACGAGGGGAAAAAGTAGGGGAAAAGACTGGGTTTACGACAACTCAGCTTTCCAACTCTCTCTCTCTCTCTGATACATACACTCATACATATATATACTTATATAATCTGCTACCCTGCTTAACTGTTTACCCATCTGTCTGTTTACCTGCCTGTCTACCTATGGATCATGTGGAGATGAGATGAGACAGACAGACAAATGAGGAAGTGAAGGAGAGCTGTGGCGTTGGCGGGGATGTGCCAAAAAGTATTCATAAAAATACTCCAAGATGGTTTGGCCATGTGGGGAGGATGGAAAATGACTGACAAGAAGTGTGTGTGTG
>JAGKTI010003265.1:30234-41266 GCA_018397915.1 Birgus latro
TATATATATGTGTGTGTGTGTGTGTGTGTGTGTGTGTGTGTGTGTGATGCTTAGAGATGTAGGTATAGAGATACTATGTAAAAGAAAGACGTATTCAACAGAAAGAAATTTTACAGCTGATCATTGTAACAAAGATGCTGCAAAAATAATGATGCTGTTAACAAAGATGACGTCAATAGACAATGATGTTAACCCTTTTATGATCGAGATAACTCTAATAATCCATTCTAGCTGACACCAAACGATTGCATTCAGTTGACAATGACTCATATGAACCTGAGAAAGTCAAAACTGGTAGCATTAACGATAAATCACTTGGCTGAGACAAGGCAAGAATTCTAATGAAGCAAACGCCAGACGATTTTATTCAGATGAAAGTGCGCCATAGGAGCTTCAATGTTCACAGAAAAATGCTTTAATATATAGAATTGCTGTTAACGGAAAGGTGATGTTTATAGAGACATTTTACAGAGATGTTGTTCGGATAAATGTGTCAGTTTTGGCGGTCTTACTGAGAAAATTTAGGCTGTTTTCCCGGGCTTCAGTTGGCGGCGGTGTGGTGCCTGCCAGAAACCTCCCTCCCAAAACACACACACACACACACACACACACACACACACACACACGCACAATATCAGAGAACAAACAATGCATACATACGTACATACAAACGCAAAACATACACGCGCACACAAATAAACATATACATATACACATACATACAAAACATAAGCTTATTACACACACAAACTTACACACATGGACAAATGCAGAAATACACACATACACACTCACTCACTAATAATATTCAGACAGGTATATGACGCACACCTGGTGGACAGTAAACTACAGGGAGTCTCAAAAAAATGTACTCACTCTTTGAATGACGAGAAAACCTTTATTTATGAACATAGAGCGAAATGAAATAGCATCGAATACATGAGACAAATGTTCAAATTGATGACTATTTACTTTCAGCAAGATGGAGCACCTCCCCACTACCATCGCGATGTACGAGCTTACCTTGATGCAGTGTTCCTGACACATGGATTGGACAAAGGGGCCCCATTGAATACCCTGCGCGTTCCCCAGACCTAACACCCATGGACTTTTTTTTATGGGGATACTTAAAAGACAACGTTTATGCCAACAAACCAAGGACAATTGATGCATTGAAATTAGAAATTGAAAGACAATGTCGTGATATTCCTAATGACATGTTTCGCGACGTTTGCGAATCCCTTGGTGCGCGTTATCAGCGTTGTCTGGACAATAATGGTCATCAATTTGAACATTCGCAAACATGATTCTTCAAACACATTTGTCTCATGTATTCGATGCTATTTCATTTCACTCTATGTCCAAAAATAAAGGTTTTCTCATAATTCTAAGAGTGAGTACATTTTTTTGAGACACCCTGTAGAAATTATTACTTTCATCATCATCATCACAATCATCATCATCATTTGCATCATTTCATACCTCATTATCATAGCCATATCATTAAACGTAATCATATATCAGCAACATCCAATTCATCATATTAATCACCACCTTGTATTAATCAAAGCTTCTCAGTTCTAATTTACTAAGTTTCCTTTTCCAAATCTCTTTCTAAACCAAGTATATTTACGACTTTCATCCCCTGCACATAATTCTCAGCTACCGCCTCCTCTCCCTACAACTCTGGACATGATCTAAACACCAATTCTCCCGCCCTGTGCCAGTTGTGTAGAGGCCGTAAATACTGTTGCATCATCCATATATTAAAACTGAAGTAAAACAGGTTGCTTGTGTGTAGTTCTAACAGATGCTTAAAAATACCAAACATTACCACTCTCAGGCTCCTAGAACTCACTCTCAGCTGAACTAAATCGTCTGTTGTTGGCATACATAGAATATAAGTATTGCCACGACCGTAACACTCTTAACACTCTCAGGTTCAGCAATGAAATATATTCGCCAGGTGTGAGCCGAAATAAAATACTAGAGTTGTCCTGACCATGAAAGGGTTGATGGCACAATGGTTAATACTCTCCAGCTGTTATATTCTCAGGTAAATAAAATCGTCTGGAGTTAGGGTAAGAGGATACTAGAGTTGTATCGACCAAGAAATGATCAGTGGTACCAGTATTTACACTCCAGGCTACTGTACTCTCTCGTCTGAATAAAATAGCTTGGTGTTATACAGAACAGATTAACAGAGTTGCTACCACCATGAGAGGGTTGAATACCTAAGCCATCCGGTTATCTATGGAAAAAAAAAAATCTCCACCAGCGTCATAAATAGAAATCCTCAAACCACTTGCTGAAAAAATAAAAAAATCTACCATTATCTCTCCAGCCACCCAAATCATCCACTGTTACCTCTACAACACCCAACCATCCACTGTCATTTATCAAAACACCACAACTTAGCGCTGTAAAAAAAAAAAAAACCTTCAGTAGGACTCCATTAAAAAAAACAACCATCACCGTTATTTACAGGACTCTGAAAATCATTTACTGTTATCCATAAAAAAGTATCAAAACCACTCAAGGAGATTAAGAAAAAAAAAATCCACCAAAACATATCTACCATTATCCATACAAATATCAAAACCATCCACCAGTACCTATAGCTGTTCCAAAAACCATCCACCAGTATCCATTAAAAGATCAAACTATCCACCATTAACTATACGAAATACAAATACTATCCACCATTAACTATACCAAATACCCAAACTATCCACCATTAACTACAAAATATACCCAAACTATCCACCATTAACTACAAAATATACCCAAACTATCCACCATTAATTACAAAATATACCCAAATTATCCACCATTAACTATAAAATATCAAAACTATCCACCATTAATTATAAAACACAGAAACTATCCACCATTAGCAATAAAAGTAAGAAAATCATCCATTATTATTAAAAAAAAAAAAAAAAAAAAAAAAGGTTACTAAAAAAAAAAAAGTGATCAGATATGTAAATTAATCAAAAGTAGAACACCGTAAAATTGTCCAAGGACAGTTTTGATAAAGAAAAACTTCCCACGGCCATTGCATACTAGAAGCTGAGCTATAAAGGGATCTTGAGGTCAAGGTCACTGATTTTGTACATGTCACCTTGGGTCATCACAGTCTTTAAATCCACAAAGTTTGGTGGCTCTAGCTTTAATCCTTCATCGAAAATTAGGTGAAATCCGAGATGTCTGGAAAAGTCCCAATTTTTTTTTTTTTTTTTTTTTTATCCCAGCAGGGGTCAAGGTCACTGATCTTGGGCCTGTCACCTTAGGTAATTACAGTCTGTAAGTCCACCCAGTTCGGTGGCTCAAGCTTTAATTCTTCATGGAAAACTAAGTGACATTCGGAATATCCGGAAAAGTCCCAAATATTCAGCCACGGCGATGTCAGTGTTATTGATCTTGTGCATATCACCTCATGTCGTCACAATCTGTAAGTTCACCAAGTTTGGTGGTTCTAACTTTAATCCATCATGAAAATGGGGATATATATTAAATATCCGGAAAAGTCCCATTTTTTCACCCTAGGCGATCCCAGAGAACAGTCAATCAATTGGATCCATACTCCATTCCGGCCAGTGTCCGCCTTAAGGCTGTTTTATAGTAAAATTTCAGCTTCTTAGCTAAAGCAGTTTTTAAAAGCGTTGCTGACTCACTTTTCCGTGTTCCGCAGAGATCCGGTTGACAGATTACCACAGTGTTTGGCCAAAAGAAGAGGACAGCCACCAAGTTTGAAGGCTCTAAATTGAAGAACCTTTGAAATTTCACAATTTTATAATAAGTGATAATAACAATAATCATAATAATAATAATACTGACAAAAACAAGTATACATCCTGCAAGGATGTGATAAGTTTTAATAATCTCATCCACTCAGCATCACCATGAACACACACACACACACACACACACACACACACACACACACACACACACACACACACACACAAAACATCCAATTATCATTCAGCTTTATCCAAAACAAATTCTCAAGGCCATCCAGTTTTCAAATAGGTAGGAAAAAATTTGTTACAGCATCATCCCTTAATTAGCAAGCTCTGTGTATATTTCCTCAACTGAATGAAACCTTCTGGCTTAGATAATGACAAAATACCACTGTTCATTGGTCGTGGGAAAATACAGGTAGTCAACTGAGGGTTCAATCTCTTCATCACGTCCAAGTACTTCTCATTCTTCCAATCATATGACGATTGTAGTTAGCTTCTGGCAGATGTTTGACACCTGAGGAGTAATATACAGCCTTCTTGCCTCTAGATGCTCCTAAGAGCTCAATAAGAGTGTGTGGTAGTGGTTTGAAATAAATGACATCACCATGGTGACGATGTTAATGTCAATGCCTATGTGGTGTCCCCACTCATCTGTATCAGTTCGTGTGAGGCCCACTGCAGGACCGGGTCTTCTCTGACGGAAAGTGACAGCTGGAGCATACCCATTCTTATACCGGTTAAGTACGAATTAAGACTGAATGTCTGTGGCTCGATCACTGCATTTAAAGGTGTTGTAATGATTTGTCTGTTTGTGTCTACGCCTGTGTAGGTTAGCAACATGAACTGACAGGGTGTAAAAATATGATGACGTGTCGACATACCGGCACTACCAGCACCTACTTAAAATGTCCGCCACAGATGAGTACTAACCCAGACTATACGCAGCACAGACTGGGTCACGTATGGTTGCAAGTCACGAACCACTAAAGTTTTGTAGCTCTCAAGCAGTAGAAAATTGCCTGGCGTCAGAGAGAAAAAAAATATTGGATAGTCCTGATGAAAGGGTTACTTTGGCTGAACAAATATCTGCGCAAAATCAAGAAAATAAAAATGTATATGTTTGATGGTCGTTGAGAAAGACTAAGTCGAAGTAGATTTTTCTTTTTCTATCGTATAAATGTTGAACTCCAGGTAAAGTGATGTGGCATTAGAAAGAACTAAATACCAATGTCCAACGATGGAAGAGAAAGGGTTAAAGGCTCCCCAGATATTTCGATATGTCACATGAAAGACAGACGACAGTGAAAGGCAACAACAGCTGAGAGGGAGGAAGAGGAAACGACAGAAAGCATTCAAGGAGACGCTGGGGTAACAGGGTACGGGAGCGGGGATAATAGCGTGCCCTGGCTTATCCTAAAATAATTAATAGCATTACGAAGACGACTTTTATATTTTACTCTTGTTACCTTCACGCTATTCTATCCAGCTGAAAGCTGTCCCCCCAACCCCCCAACCCACACAATGACAAGAGTCAAGGGAATATTTATTTATTCTGGCTTATTCTGAAATTAACGTCACTATGATGTCGACACTTGCTTATTTTCCTTGGCACAGCCCGATGAATGATGAAGCCTAAGAAAGACCCCTCCCTGTCCTCCTCTCTCCGTAGTGTAGGGGTTACTAAATCTTCATGAATCCCGTGTACCACGAAGACCATTTTTGCTATTGCCTGACTATTTTATTCAGCTCAGGGCATTCCTCCCCAAACCTACAGTTACCACCATTACGACTCTGGTAAATATATTCTTGCGGCAACCTGATGATTTTATGCGGCTGAAGAAAGACACCCCTTCTCCCCGTACCTCATGGCTTATGAGGTCTCTTACCTCTACACGGGCGCTGGCGAGGGACGCCCTCTCCCGGTGGCACCAATATGGCCGGGCAACTCTCGTGCCTGGTTATATAAACGTTCCTCACCTCCCTCCCTATCCCCCGAGAGGAGGATGGTGGACTGCAAGAGAAGGGCAACTTCAGCCTGCAGCCCATGAAGTTCACGTCCAGATAAGCGTGGGTTTGCAATTGGTACAACTAACCCCTACAGTAGTATGATGCTTTCTGCACTCTATTGCTGCTACCTCCTGACGACTTTAATTTAAGCAAATACCTCCAGTAGTGAAGTGGTTAGATACGACTGTATCTAGTACTGAATCTAATGCTGTAATTTACCTTATTGTTTTAGTAGACACATGCACACCGACGTACAGTGTCGAACTTTTTTTTCCCCCTGAATGAAGATAATGAAGTTAACTACCTCAGTGGTGCTGGAGATGGACGCCTTCACGTGATGGTATCGGTGTGACCGGGTGGTGGAGTTGCCCAGTTTTACTAACGTTCCTCAGTCCCCTTCCTATCCCAAGAAAGGAGGATGGTGGACTGCGGAAGAAGGACAACTATGGCTGCAGTCATTCGAGTTCGCATTCAGATGAGCCTGTGGTGGCAATTACCACTACTAATGTGTCACTATGTTAATATTAAAATAAATATAATCAGGGGAACCCACTATTAGACAGGCTATTTTGGACTCAACTAAATGATTAACTTGTGATGACGTATTTTTTTGGATTTTATTATCTTACATCGAGACGGTTTTATTCTGTTTAGGAGAGGCTTTTCAAAATGGAAAATTCTTTCTTAATGCAAGGAAGAAAGAACCAAAGGTCAGAAGCCAGCAAGATTGTTCCCTCCAAGGAAAAACAAAAACAAGATAACAGAAAGCCAAATTCAAGAAATGTTCATTTCGAGATGCCTGAACACACTGCGTTTGAAAGACTGGAGGTCAAAGGTAGTGGGAATACAGGGAGAGGAAGACGTTCCAGAGATGACCTGTTGCATACATGAAGGACTGAGAGTGATGGTTACCTCTTGCATTGGAGAGCTGGACAGAAAAGGGATGAGAGTTCGTTGTTAGTCGGGTGTTACTCGCCCGCCATAGTGTTGGAGGGATGCAAGTAGACAGTTCAGAGGAAAAGTGACCATTGAAGTAGCGATAGAAAAAAAACTGATGCAACAGTGTGGCAAACAGACAGAAGTTGAAGGAAGCCAGTAAAAGGAGGAGAATTAATGAGACGAAAAGCCTTTGGCTCTACCTTGTTGAGAAGGCTGTATGTGGGGAGCCTTCCCACACATGAGAGTTTACACAGGGGCGAATAAAACTCGTTTATAAAATCAATAGTTGTGCGGGGGTAAGGAAGGAGCGGAGTTGGCTTAGCATATCCAATCCCTTGGAAGCATATTTTACAAGAAAGATAATATGATCTTTCCATGATAAATCCCGAGAGGATGAAACCTCAGTTATGTTTAAAGATGATGCAGGATTGAGCTGGATGTTGTTAAATATTAGAGGTTACTCCGGAAGAAGATTTTGACGAGTTGATAGATGGAAGAACTGAGTTTTTGAAGCATTAAAAACATCAGTATTACTTTTACCCCAGTTGGCGACATGAGGCAAATCAGTCATTAGGTGTACCACAGCCTCATCCCTTGTTTTTTGAAGTAATTTTTAAAATGGACGCTGCAGGAAGCGAATGGAAAGACAAAGGGTGGAGTCGTCATCGTATGAGTGGATAGGGTTAGATATACAGCTTAGAAGGTCATCGATTAATAGAAGGAAGAGAGTTGGTGATGGGATAGAACCCTTAGGAACAGCACTACTGAAGGCTCTAGAAGAAGAATAGCAGCCGTCTACAACAGCAGATATAGAGCGACCAGAATGTAGGCTAGAGGTGAAAGCACAGATAGAAAGATAGAGACCATAAAAGGACAGTTTGGAAACTAAAGATTTATTGCAGACTCGATCAAAAGCCTTTGCGATGTCAAGTGCAATGGCAAAGCTTTTGCCAAAGTCCCGAAAGGAGGATGACAAGGAATCCGAAAGGTAGGTGAGAAGATCGCCAGTGGAACGTCCTTGACGGATCCTATACTGCCGATTAGAAAAAGGGGTGTGATAGGAAAGGTGCTTATTTTTTTTTTGTGAAGAAAAGACTGAAAAACTTTTGAAATACAGGATGTTAAAGCAATTGAGCGATAGTTAAGAGGGCTGGGAATGGTCATCCTTCTTTGGGACTGGCTGAATGAGAGCAAACTTCCAACACGAAGGAAAGGTACAAGTTGACACACAAAGGCGAAAGACTTTACCTAGGCAGGGTGTAAACACATAAGCACTGTTCTTGACGACAGCAGAGACCCCATCAGGCCCATATGCCTTGTTAGTACTGAGACCAGTGATGGCAGAAAATACATCAATTGATGAAATTTTAATGTCAGCCAAGAGGAAGTCAGAGGGGGAGGGGAAGACATGATGGAGGAACAGCACCGGAATCATCTAAGGTGGAATTGGAGGAGAAAGTCTGAGCGAAAGGTTCTGCTTTATCAGTACAAGAAACAGTTACAGAGCCATTAGAGTGGAAAAGAGGAGGGAAGGATGATGAGGTAAGGTTGTTAGATTTTTTTTTTCTTTCAAGATGCCAGAAAGAGCTGGATGAATTTGAGCTGGAAAGTTCAGAGCATTTAGTTCGAATGAAATTATTTTTGTCAGAACAAAGAACAGACTTAGCATGATACCGGGCAGAAACATAAACGAGATGAGATTCAGGGGCGGGTTGGCTCCGATACCTTTTGTAGGCCCTCTCCTTGTTGTGGACAGCATTAGAACAAGAGAGGTTAATCCAATTTTTTTTTTTTTTGCTTTGATCACAGGATGAGAGAAAGGAATGTATGCTTCCATGCCCAAGAGAATAATCTCCATAATGTGCAAGGTACACGCAGATGGCACTCAGCCATAGAAACAATAATCATTCCAGAGAAAATAAAAGAAGTACTCCCTGAGGGCCTCCTTATCAGCAGCTCTAGAGTGCCACAGCTTCTTGGGAAAGTCCACAGGCCTTATTGGAGTGATAGGACAGGTCAAGGTGATATGGTTGTGACTGGAAGAGCCCAACAGATAGAAAAGATGAATAGCGTAAGTAGACGGATTAATTGTAAGGAAGAGGTCAAGTATGTTAGAACTCACTCCAAGACAGTCAGAGATACGGGTAGGGTGCTGTTCAAGCTGCTCTAAGTCATTAAAAACAGAAAAGATGTAAATTTGTTCACCAGGTGGATCAGTGAAAGAAGAGGAGAGCCAAAGGCAGTGGTGAACATTGAAATAATCTAGAATGAAGATTTCAGAGAAAGGAGAAATTGATAGGATGTGTTCCATCTTAGAAATAAGAGTTAATGAATTTTTCATAGCCAGTAGAATTAGGGAATAAAGTAAACAGCACAGACATATTTAGTTAGAGAACAGAGAATTCAGAAGATTAAAGCTAAGGAACACGAGAGCAAGATACGTTGTTGCATATACATATACACAACAGCCACCTTTGGCTTTGAAGTGAGTATAGAGAAAGTAGGAGGATACAGAGATGGGTTTGCCATCAGTTGCCTCGAGCAGTTGAGTCTCTGTGAGGAAGAGGTGGGGTTTAGCAGAGGTGATGTTCATCAGAGAAAAGAGAGACAGTTAGAGTAAAGGCCGCGAATGTTGCACATATGAAGACGAAGTGTCAGACAGTGGTTCCAGGCATCTTGCCTGGTCGTCACCGGGAGAGGGGAGGATGCTGGGGGCTTTTATGGTCTCCCCCTCCCTCCCATGGGGACTCCGAGGATGGATGCTGATATACCATTTTAACAAAATTTTGAATAGGAAGTGCAGTGTGTAGTGTGCATGTAGTTTGGTGTTGACAGAGAAACTTGTATTGGAGAGCATGCTGGCCTGCTCGCTACATTACTGAAACACTGGAAAAGTTCAGCAAAGGAGGATAATCAGAGGCTAGTCCCGAGGGCTGATGAAACGGGAGCTCCAGTTCTCCAAGTCATCAGCCTTCCATCCACCTTGGGAGTGCCGGCCTGTTCGACTGGTGCTTAAACACAACCTTCAGTAACTTCATCTGTATAACAGATCCTACCTAATTTGACTAAAATAGTGTGCAGGTAGGAAGAATAGTATAAAAATTATCACTAGATAAAATGGATTATGCATATTTCGATTCAGTATCAGGCTTATAGATTTCTTTATACCACTTGTAACTTTATATCGTTACCTGTCCCTGCCCCGGAGGGACTCAGGGACGGATAATGTTTTCACTCGGTTTGTCTGTTGTCTGTCTGTTTGTCTGTTAACAACTTTACGCAAAAACTACTACTGTGATTTTGACTAAAATTACAGGGGTGATGGACTATGGCCTTCTGCTCATCTGTTTGAATTTTGGGCCAAATTAGGCGAACGCCCAAGCTGTAGGCCTAAAAAAAAAAAAACTTTTTTTTTGTCATAACTCCTTTCAAATTCGCCCTATTGACATGAAACCAAAATCTAATTGAGCAGCTTTCAAATCTGCATCCTATAGAATGTCTTATTTCATCAGAGGGGTCACCCTCCAGTTATCGGTAGGGGGGTCAATGTTAGGTGTGTCGGGCCTAAAATTTCAAATGGGCATTAACGCGTCAATTTTCACCCGATTTGCTCCAAATTTGATATATGACACCTTTGACTAGATATCCTTTTGTGTTTATACGTCAGCACTAAAATGACTGCAGGGGACGGGTTTGCTGTGCCTTGGCACCGCTTCTTGTTCGTACCTACAAATAAAATAGGGATTGTAAGTCTGACGATTGAATGTCGTAGTATGGAAAGAAGATTGAAACTTAGCGAAAATTATTTACCAACATCAGTGACCATCGTGTTGTTGATAGGCATTAATCTTTTCATCTTTAGGAGTCAAGTGCAAGAAATGACGATTGAACCATCTAAAAAAAGTGCAAGGCATTTCAGAGCAGAATTTCTCTTACAGTTGATATAACATAATTGAAGGATGCTGATTCCATATCTTCTATATAACATTCTCTATTTTTTGTCATTAGCACAGGACAGCCCATTCACAAATCGTTGCCATTTTAGCGACGATGGCATTGTTTTTGTGGGTTGAAATAGATGTACGATTAATTCTATCATATTATAAGTTGGATCTTGTATCCATCCAAGATATTACCATTATGCCGGGAATCGAACCCGGGACTCTCAGATGAGAGCCAGACAGCATACCACTACACATGGTGTAGTGGTATGCTGCCTGGCTCTCACCTGAGAGTCCCGGGTTCGATTCCCGCCATAATGGTAATATCTTGGATGATTTTTCCTGTGTAAAAACAGGTTTCTCTCTTCATTCTGGATCTTGTATGTTTTTTTTTTT
>JAGKTI010003265.1:41524-59014 GCA_018397915.1 Birgus latro
TTTTTTTTTTTTTCAGACAAATATTAAACCTTTTTGGTGACAAATTAAAAACACTAGCAGCATAATACTGTACACGTAATGAGGATGACTGCCTTCAACAAAGACCTTATCTTTTTCTAATACACTTACTAAAAGTGTTCCACCAGTGAAACCTGTGAGATCCTCCCCCGACACACACAAAAAAAAAAACTGTTCAGCAGACCTGGTTCACAGAAAATGAGGAGCCATGAGGTGCAAGCCAAATCTAAAGATATGACATTTCTCATGAGAGGAAGAGTAGATGGTCCAAAGATTGGCTGGAGTCATTTCAATCAAATGGCAAGTGAAAGTGATACCCAGAAAACAGCAATTGGGTATATGCCAATTGTTCTGAGCCCTGCTCATGAATATGAAACTATAAATACAGTTGTCAAAAGATGTCAGTATATCTCTGAAAAACTGGTCCAAAAACATATTTTTAACGGTAGATGAATATCTTTAGCCTACTCAAAATTGATGGATTTGAAATGCTCTCAAAATCATTCGTTTTTGATCCCTAGACCTGGTGGACTTATATCTCTATGAATTTTTTGAAGGTCACTGGTCAGCCATTCCAATCATCAGGGCTGCATGAGCTATAGACAAAAAACGATTTGCTAGGAGAGAAAACAACAGAAAGGGTCCTAGATTAGAAGGACTAAGAGAAAGGCATGAGGGCTCACAAACGTACCTTTCAAGCGTATGGGAGATCCTCAAGCCACAGTTCCTGCAGTTCCTAGATGAGCACAACAAAGAAATGAAACAGAGAATACTTGAAGCTGACAGTGAAGACGCTGCTGATGATCTCATTTCCCTGTTTACCACTTCTAAGTTCCAGGAAGCAATGAGGGCATTTGAACATGAGAAAGGTCAGAATGCAAATTATGCCTTTTGGTTTACACACCTATACATGGTAAGGATTCTCCTCATGTTTACCTGTGCCGACAGAGATGGCATCTGGGATATAAGTTCCTTCATGGAGATGCTCCCTTATTTCCACCGATTCGGGAATACAAACTATGCAAAATATGGCATAGTGTACTATACACAAATGCAATGCTACTTCCAAAAATTGAACAGGAATTAAAGAATGGAAACTTTGTTGTTAAGATTGCAGAAATGGAGTTCAACCAAGTGACCCCTGACCAAAGTCTAGAATGGTTAAATGCTGTTGGAAAAAGTGGCTGTGGAATTGTCAGAATCACTAGAAGTCTGACTGCCCTGAGTAGATGGGTCTTGTCCTTTAATCTGAGGTCTCAGATCTCAAAAGATACCAAACACATGGTTGGAGTCGATCCTGGACATGCCACTGCTCACAAAGAGTCCAGCATGGCAAGACGGAGACCAGATACACAGGCTGAAAACAGAGTCAATGAGAAGCTTGGTGCCTTTGGAGTCTTCTCTGATGAAACCACTGATGAGCTTGTCAACATTGCCACAAAAGACCGAGCTACAGATGAAATTAAAGAATCTCTTTTAAATGTTGAAAACCTGGGCAAAGATCAGCTCCAAATCTACACCCGTGAGTGGCTTCTCCACCAGATGAAGGATCCATACGTAAAGAATTCCACGATCCGATGAAGAGCTGTAATCCTGCAACATATGCCAGATTATATGATGTTACAAAACTTGATTCCCATTACCATCTCTGAAAGCAGACAGGTCTGTTCTGCAGAGGTTAGTGATCAACTATTCACTAGGAAGGGATGTTGATCTTGATATTATATTGAAGCATGAGCTGCTCCCTGTGCCTTTATCACTGACACAAACACATGGAAGTCTGAGAGAAAGGAAAAAGCATAGATGAATTGTTGAAAGGCATAAGCTGAGGTGATGAATATAAAATCCCAGAAAATGCTCCTCTTGTCACTGATGAACAAGGTTTAGTCCATTCACTAGGAGAGCCTCAAAATCTTCATGCACGAACATTTGGAGAATTCTACAATATATTCAACGCATCTGTCTTTGGATATGGTGAGCAATTTTCTAGGATAGATGCTGTTTTTGATAGGTATGACCAAGTTACCATAAAAGAGGGCACAAGAATAAAAAGCAAGAAAGGCAAAGTCATCCGAAGGGTCCCTGAACATGGTGCTGTGCCAGTATCCAATGACTGCGATGGCTTCCCTACTGACCGCCAGAACAAAGCAAATCTGGCCAATTTCTTGTCGAGGAATTGATTGCAAATGTTCCAGCAGATAAATGTATCATCACAGCTGGTGGGTTCAAACAGTGTGATGATGTGCTTAGCAACCAGGCAGATACTGACAGATGATTTGAGAAATACACATGAAGAAGCGGTTACGCGGATCATTCATCACTGCATGGATACTCATTCTGATACTGTTGTTGTTTGGTCCCGTGACACGGATGTGCTGTTATTGCTTATGGCCTAAAATCCTACGATGGATAATAATGAAAGCTAGAACTACCAAAGCTCCAAAATATATACCAGTGAATGACACAGTAGTATCTTGGGACTTCAGTGATGATGATTGTCTCTGTCCTTGTTAGCCTTTCATGCTCTGACAGGCTCAGACACCACATCATACTTAACTGGGCACACAAAAAGGACATCATTGTCAGTATTCATGTCATCATGTACTATTACAGGGACTTGGAAAGGACTCGTTAACACCAGACGCACTACCCCAAGTAGAAAAATTCATCTGCACTGTGTATAATGTCGCTAATGCTAATTCGGTTTCTAAAGCATGGACAACCTTGTTCAACTTCAAGAGAGGAGCAGCACAGTAAAACCTCCCACAAATCAATGATGCTTTAAAACATCATGCAATAAGGGCACATCTGCAGCCAATGATTTAGCTCAAAGCAACACAGCCAAAACCTAGTATTTCATAACCATCTGAATGTGGTTGGAAGTTGGAAAATAATCACTTGCATCTAGTGTTGATCACATTAGAGCCAGTGCTAGTGTTGCATACATCTCGTAAGCTGTGACTGCACTGGCACATGTGTGACCCGCCGCTTATGCCTCGTACTAGAATATGCTGATGTATAGCGGAATGCTTGAATGTCAACGATAACACATTAAAATAAGTTTAAAAAGATTTATCATTGCCTTTCCATTCAATAAACATCCCATTAGTGTGTATTTGAATTATCTGATTCAATCTTTATGTTTGGGGATCCTTCATGCAATCAGACTAGAGCCCTAATCTGAACTGAATGCACACATTTTAGCATAAAAATGCAATTTTGGCACTGATTCTTGGGTTGTCTGTCCTGTAATAACAAAAAAAAAAAAAAAAATGGAAATGTCATATAGCAGATATGGATTCAGCACCCTTGAATTATCTTATTTCAGCTGTACGACAAATTCTTATTTAAAATGCCTTTGACCTCTATAGCTTATCCAAATTTGGCACCTGACTATAGTCTCCTCTTCATCTTACTCCTCCTCCTCCTCCATCTTCTTCTTCTTCCTCTTCTTGTTGTTCTTATCATCATCATTATCATTTTATCCTGTGTTGCCCCACGAGGAACGTAGGAACCAGGGGTTAGGCAAATTGGTCCTGACATTTAAGATGGCAGTGACCAAATTCACTCATCCCTGAGAGGCATTACGGGAGCAATAAACCTCAACCAGCATTCTCCTCCTCTCTGGACGCTAAACCAAAGTCCCAGCATTAGGGGTTCTTACGTTTTTCCCTCCGTTTACCCCCTGAAGTTGGCATGGACACTCATTCACTCCCACCCTCTATTCAAGTCACGGCAGGCATAAATGTAAAAAAACAAAACAAAAAAAAACATACTATTACTGGGGAAAATTGGCCAATAATTTTTCTTTTTAGGTAGAAAATGAGCACATCATTCTAATATACCCTGCTGTAGTTAAAAATATGATTTCACGAAGACTATGAGATCATGATAATTATTAAACAGATCTAGTGGTCTTCTTGCCTGTGAATTCATTGATCTTTCTATTGATGTATTTAGCTGCATTTGATATTATGACATTTTATTATTAGCTTCTTCTTAAGGAGGTGGGGGAACTGGGAACAGGAGGGGAGGGGGGACGAAGAGCAGGGTGATTGGCGTAGAGGGGGGAACAGAGGCGACGTGGAGGACGGGGGAGGATCAAGGAAGGCATGAGAGTAGACAGGAGGGGGGTGGCGGGGAGCAGGAGGGGCGGGGGCTACCAGGAAAGAGATGGGGAAAGGAACAGGGATGGACGGAGGGGGGGTGATCGGGAATGGAACCGGGAAGGAAAAGGGGGAGGGGGAGGGAAAAGGGGGAGGGGGAGGGAAAAGGGGGAGGGGGAGGGAAACGGGGAGGGGAGGAACCGAGGGTGGTTTGGGGGGGAGGAAGGAAGGGAGGAAACGGGGCAGACGGTTGGGGGAGGGAACGGGGGATCGAACGGGGGAAATGTAGTATGGCTCATAGCTAGAACCCTTCGTCACTCCCCTTTGAAAGGTGGACAATTTGCTGCTTGACTGGAACTCCGCATTAATTTTATGATTGGAAGCTAATCAGTAAAATAAGTCCGCCCCCACTTCCCTTATTCATCTGTAGCATTTTTTTTTCTTCGTTAGAAGTATACAAACTTAATGAAAGGAAAACCCACCACATGTTTGACAGTAATTCATTTTCGAATACTTCTGACCCTATTGATGAGGCTCTGGAGTTTTTGGTTCTAAAGAATGCTGTGATACTAAATGCAACCCAAATAAACAAACGCAGTAAATATGCATTACAAATGCGTCACTGTCGCCGACTGGCTGAAAAATAAAAGTTTAGCATCACCCATATAACACATAATGCTCCATTTACTGTACACCTGCAGCCCTCAATGCTGATCGCTTAACCTAGGTAAAAAGCGAGAGTACAGCTATGATACCAGTGATTCTCGACCATGGGTAAATTTGCCCCCTGGGGGCAAAAAATGGCAAGGGGGGGGGAATATCGTACCGTAATATTAAGTATTAATTCTGTAATAGGTTACACCTGGCTATCCACATTTGATCCTCAATCTTCTGGTGGTCTTATAGGAGAATTTGAAAGAGTTAGTGTGGATTTTTGGATGCAACTCACAGTTTCATTCCCACTTCTTACTCAGCGTGCCTTCACAGTGCTTGTTCCTTTTGTCACTATATAACGATGTGAAGGAGGGTTCCCTATTTTAGTACCAATGACGACAAGAGCCAGGAACCGCATGAGAGCCGATGACGATATGAGAGTAGCGTGGACATCAATAGCTTTTTGAATAAATAAACTGGTTGACTCAATGAATCAGCAATGGTCTCATGCCTGTTTATTGTATTTTTGTTTAATATTGTTTGATATAAGTGGAATGTATATTTCCGTCCTGTATCAAAGTTTATTTTATGCAAAACCATATTAATAGTACTTTTGTATCCCCTTTTTATTCTGTGCTATTATGCCTGCTATGCATTTCTTGTATGGGGGTAAGGGGATAAATGGTTAAACACATCAAGCTGTGGGGGTAAACGACAGAAGAGGCGTGGAGAATTGCTGCATAGAGTAAGCCTGCCGTACGCCAAAGAAAACGGATGTGAATTCGACCCACTTCGGCAGTGTAAGGGAAACTCTAATAAATTTCTGACAGCTCACTTTATGCCCCCACTATATGTACTTGGCAATAGAATACATGCCATACCTGATCCTGGCCAGCACCCGTGTACGCGCTGCTACATACCTGCGGGGAGAAACATATCAGAATTAGCAACACAGAGTAAGCTTTTCCATCATCATAACCTAAATTCCCCCTATTTTATTAATGAGGAACAGAGACGAAGTTTTGATAGACGAGCGAATGAGAGTGTTACCCGTTTTCTCTGAGGACTTCCGACTCTGATTCTGCTTCTGAGTTCTATCCATCCCTTCAACAGTGTATTATATTATGCAGGGAGTCCCATCAGATTGCTGAGAACTTTTAAGATTATTCTACTGCTTATCCTGAGTAAAAAATTTATATCAACATGGGTTCAGTGCTAAACCCTTAGACCTATAATTACTGATGATCCAGATGAAAATGGCCTTGCTCAATATCAGACCATAAGGTCATCGGTACTTGTAGCTCCGTAACGGGTTGAGAACTGGATCCATGTTGACAGCATTTTTTTTTCTCACTTAAAATTAGTTCTGAAATATTCCCGTCAAGAATCTCAAGAATCTCCCTGTATAATGAGGAGTATAAAAGCTAAGGCATGAATGATGAGTGACGGACCTGCAGCCTGTTCTCCCTGGGGACTCGAATGGTCGTTTTACTTTTGCTAATTAGTTATACTGCTCTTAGATTTACTCATCCCATGTTTAGACAGTAGGAACGGGGTTAAAATACTGGTGATGGCTAATAGGATAGGAATGATGGTACGGATGGAGATATCCAGTTTAATGATCGTATACTTATTTGCTCTAAACTTGTAACATCATCATCGTCATCATCACCAACCTAAACTGATTTTTCATTAATACAAACGTGGTAGCAGGATCCAGCATCATCATCAGGAAAAAAAAATCCATCATCATCATCATCATCATCAACACCCTAACCTTAATTCTCTGTATCAGATGGAATGGATATGAATCTGTAACACCAAGAGAATACACATAAGCAGGAAAAATAAACAGAGTTACAGATAAAGTAGGCCAAACTTTCATACAGTGATTTCAGCCCCAATGCATGTTAACAGTATCAGTCTCCTATGGCTCACCCTGAGACAAATCATATCGTCTAGCGTTTGCTGGAACAGAACTGTAAGGGTTGTTTCGACCATGAAAAAGTTAATGGTACCAGTATCTCTGAAACACCCTTAGGTTCCTATGCTCCCATATCTGAATATAATCATTTAGGGTCAAATGGATTGGAATACCAGAGTTGTCCCAGTCATGAGAGAGCTAAATGACCATCATGACATAAATGGCATAGAGTCAATGAAACGTTACTCCTCCTTAACCCATATCTGCTGGGTATTTCCTCAGCTGAACAAAACCGTCTGTTGTCGGTCTGCACAATATACTGCCTGCGTAGAAAAGGCTGAGATCATAACAGCTCTGACTACTAGGATTAACGCAAGTAAAAAAGCGTACGCGCATTCTCATCAGCGAAGGGTCAGTTTCTTTGGTGTGATTTATAGCCTAACAAAATCATCTGGTGCTACCCTGGGGGAATCAACACGCCCATCCCTAGAAACCAAAGGATAATCCCATTTAATTCTCTGTTAGCTTAGATTTCCATCAGCTGAAAAGTAACTGCAACAGCTTCTTCGGAGTGTACGGGCCCGAGGTTTGGCTAGCGCAGCCTACGGGGTTAATGGGAATATTTAACACAATGTTTAATTCCCTGCCATAGAGCAGAACATTTAAGGGTTAAAGCTCAACCTACCCCCTTCGCATAATTACATCAGCGAAAATCCTCCAGGCATTACCAGAAATCCAACTCGTAGCACGTAAGATACTGCTGTCATCCTGAGCAGGGTTGACCTACAACTAGACCATCAAGCAAATGTTGGAGAATAAAATACTTAAGTGCATCCAGAGTAGCGGAGTAACTCTTTTTACTGACTCTTGCCCAAGTCAGTGGTCTCACTACGTATATAACACATCTTTTTATGCTATTACTACAACCGCAAGACAGTTTTACTTAATACAGTGAAGACATCCTGTACGGAATTGGTAAAGAGCCAAGCCCTCATTGCATTACTGAGTTGAGTGATGCATGGCGACGCTCTTTATGTCAACACTGCATTGTAAATAAACATGCTTGTCCGTGTGCCAAGCAGATTACTACACCCTGAATCTTAGTCGCCATGAATCTACCCTGGGTGTTAATTGGTGTCTAAGCCCCTGCCAGTGGGTGGGTACAGCATCACCCAGCCACGTAGACACAAACGTAAATACCATTAACTCATTTTGTGTCAGCATTATTTCTTAAGCATCCTAAAATTATATATAAATATATCAGATACACGTCATCATCATCATGACCTCTTTTTCCTACCACTAGATGGAATGAGGTAGAGTCTACAAAGCAAGGAATGACAACGCGAAGAGGGAAACTTGTCAACGGTATGCTCAGTGAAATGGGTCAGACGGAATTCACGCACCAATCCTGATTCTACCCCACAAGCCAAAATACACACACAAACACACACACACACACACACACACACACACACACTTTGCATGTATACATATACAGTATATATAGTTTTGGTTTAAATATTTGGCATATTACTTGCCCGAAAGTCAATCAATTCGACAACTGTCAAGTCAGAAAAGAGGTGCCAAGCCCGTTTTACGCCTTGTCCTTAAATATATGCCATCCAGCCAACTCAGTCCTCTGTCAGTTCCCTAGCATCATCAGCTTCCTTACCTGGTTGGAAAACGCTGATTTAAGAAGATAACCAATGATCTCTTCTGTTGCTATGCTATTGGCTATCCTGTTTCAATATAACTCCATCGCTACGATTATTATAACCTCTAGACGATTTTATTAAGCTTAGGGAAAGACCTGTAGTAGCGAAGGAGCTGAAGAAACGTCCATTTAACCTCCCTAGTTCCAAAAGCATCCCGGGTTGAATCAAATCGTCTGGAAACAGGAATAATACAGTACAAAAGGCGTTCTCTGATTGTAAGGGTTAACATAACAACTCGTAGGGTTGTCGCACAATTTCAATAGAGAACACCGGAGTAACAAAATCTACGGGAGCGAATTACCATTTTTCAGTGACTGAGAGGAATCAAAAAGTCTTTCTTTAAATACAAACGTAAACTGGGCATTGTTGGGAGATCAACCAAACTTGTACACTCTGGGCCTAAAGTTCTCCTACTGTTTACTGCATCAATTTCACACTTAGCGTATGCCCGTCACCTTCCTCCTTGAAGTCTATAAAATTAAACATATGAACTGAGAAGCTTGCCAAGCCTTTCCCTCACTTTAGTAACATTTGCTAATAGAGCTAATGAGATGTTGATGAGGCTAAATTTTTGGCAAATTTTTGTCCCTAACTGTACTTTCTACCACCTGTCGTCTTTTCCTCTTTTCATGCGCTTTAAGTTGCCATCATACACTCCCCACAAGCAAACTCCTATACACGACTGGGGTCTTGAATTACTGAAGCCAGAGTGTAACCCATCTGATTCTTACTGATTATACTCTATTCACATTACCTAAGCATAAAACTGCCATCACCTCCAGAATGCTCAGTTATGGCAAGAGACTTATCCTAGAACACGGTGCTAGTCATGAACAAGTGCTGTGGAAAGGATACATGGCCGTCGTGTTGTGTTTTTCTGCCACTAAACTACAGGATACCGACTGTAAAAAGACAAAAATCTCTTGTAAATTAAAGCGAATGAAATATGACTGCTCAGCAACATCTCATGCATTCTGACGCAGATCCAAGACTATAAGGCAAATACTGACCACACCTGTATTAGGAGTGACATGAAAGAACAGATGACGAAATAAAAAAAATTACACTGAGCCCTTATGTTTCGCGGGATTTGGGTCCGCGAATTTACCTTCCGCGGCAAAGCCCAAAATTTCCAAGAACTTGTGTCTCACGATCAAGAATTCACTTTTCGCGTCGATATATGGGGCTCCGGTGGGCAAGGCGATCGAGCTGTTGTCCGCCATGTTGTTTGCACAGTTCCCGCCAACTGTGAGGCTATGTATATGGTGCTCTGGTTGTGATCGCAGCCATAGTCACTTTTTTTTGCCTTTCCCTTCGTTCAGCTGTTGTTCTCGTGTGGTCTACCTGTACTGTGTTATGGCTTCCTATTTATTCACTGGAGGACCAGGTAACAGTGGTGACGGTGAAATACAGGGAAGTTCAAAAGATGAAGGCAAGAAAAGAACGTCGTCAGTATCGAGTCTGTGTGAAGAGGCAAAAGTATTCAGTAGAGGATAAGACGAAGATTTTTCTGGCTGGTGATCCGTTTATTTAAAGTATTTCATAACATTTTTATCATATTCATATGGTTGTCAGTTATTGTGGTATCCTGTATTATGAGAATTATGTCTCAAAAGTGAGGAAAAGAGTGAATTTGGGAGGGGCTCTAGAACCAATTAGCATTTTTACCATTGAATTAATACTTTTCGGTTCGCGAAATTCTGGTTTCGCGCCAACCTCATGATACCAATTAGACGCGAAACTTTAGGGCTCACTGTAGAAAGAATATGGTCTGCACGGAGTTCACACTTTTTTTTTCTTTTTTGGTTCACTGTACATTTGCCCTTACGAGAGACTTCAACCTAGATGGGCTCAATATGACCATCAGTAACCTCATTAATACCAATGGGTTCTCATACTCTCAGTAAAATCAGCAAACAACAGCAAATATACATGATACAACACCGGAAAGGGGGAGTTTATGACGGGAGAGAGGTTGGAAGAAGGGCGAAAGAAGACCAAGAATATGGTGAAAGTACACACGATTAAAGAAGTATCCCTACACTTTCCTGTCTTTACGTTTTAAAACAGTGGCGAGCCAGGTGAAAGTGTTCTTCAGCCTCTTTTCATTTATGTGTATGCCTGATATTACTCTCAACACCTATTAAAGTATGACATTTGTGCAGCATGTTTTAAAGGTTGTCATTGAAATCTATTTGTCTTAGGAAGAAAACGGTAACAGTGGCAAGGTTCATTGTGAACCATCGACCATCTGAATAAAATTCTTTTTTGATTGTATGTACAGAGTAGGAGAGGTGAGTAGATGCTGTACTGTACGTCATGAGGGAGCGAGTGGTACTGGAAAGGGAGAGAAAAAACTGGAGAAAATAATTGTTCGTTCCCTCCCAGGAGGGGGTCTGAGACGGATATTGTTTTCAACTGGTTTATCTGTCTGTTAACAACTTTACGCGAAACCTACAGGTGCGATTTTGACTAAAATTACAGGGATGATGGGTTATGACCTTCTGACCACCTGATTAAATTGTGGGCCAAAGTGGGCCAAGGCCCAGGCTGTAGGCCCAAAAAGTTTTTTTTTTCGCCCTAACTCCTTTCATGTCATATCGACATGAGACCAAAGCCTAAAGATGCATCTATCAAATCTGCATTCTATAATATGCCTCATTACATCAGGGGAGGGGGGGGTCACCCCTCAGTAAGCGGTTGGAGGGTCAATGTCAGATGGGTCGGGCCTAAAATTTCAAATGGGCATAAAATCGCCAGTTTTCACCTGATTTACTCCAAATCTTGTATGTGACATCTTTGAATAGATATCCTGTAGTATTTATATGTCAGCACTAAAATGACTGCCGGTGATGGGTATTCTGTGCCTTGGCACCGCTTCTTGTTTTAGTTGAGACCATCTTACAGGCTGTGGCGTTAGACTGTATTGAGTATTTCATCATAAATCGTCCACTTTACTTGACAGAGATTATCGTCCTGTTGGTGTCTCATTCAGACAATACTACGGCTTCGCAGTTTCCATAGCACTTCTTCCTGATTAGCACCATATTCTAGCGTTAATATTTTTGCTACAGCAAAACATTCAAGATGAATAGATGGCAATTTTAGGCCATGCTTGAGTGAAAAAATGTAAAGGTGGGGGCAGACGACACTAGAAACTTATCCGCGGTGCTATTTCAGCAACCTACGGCTTCAGGCCTTTGGTGGTTTACTACCTATTCTGGGTGCTAAGTCAATGCTTAATCCAAATTTTCACTGATACTTCACATTATTATTACTTTCCATACCAACTCACAAAGATTAGATGGACATACGAGTCAAGAGGCGACAGTTGCCCGTACCAGTATTCGGTCGGCAGTTTTGTAGGTGGCAATGCTAACCACTCGGCCACAGCGTGAGATTCAAAGTGGGCAGATCATAATATTAGACTGGCAGAAACACTACAGCGAAGAATGTTAACTGTGATAAATTCTTCCCAGTAATGTAGGTGTTTTAAATCTATCTATTAACATAAACTACTTTCGTTTTTACACTTGTCAGATCAAAGGCAATCTACCCAAATTCACGACACCTCGAAAGAAGCTCTTGATTTACAGCACAACCAGAATTTAACACACATCAGTGGTTCATCACGTATGATGTCGACCCGTAACCCTTTCAGTCTGATGAGATTATAATTTTCATTACCTCCGCCAACGAAGTTGGAGGAGGTTATGTATTCATCTTTGTTTGTTTGTCTGTTTGTCCACACGACATCTCCAAAAGTTCTCAATGAATTTCAATGATATTTTATGGAAGGGTGGGCCATGGGCCAAGGAAGAATTAATTAAATTGGGGGGGGGATCCGGATTCGGATCCGGAGTATCCAGCATAATGTCCCCACAAGTTCTCAACGAATTTCATTAAAATATGTGGAAGAGTGGGTAATGGGCCAAGAAGCAATTGATTAAAATTTGATGCTCTAACTTAAAGAATGAAACAATTTCCAGTCCAATCGGGTCACCGGTTCCCGAGTTAAGACTCATTTCTGAAGATAAGAAGTGACAACATGGAGCGGAGGCGGCCTTGGAGTAGTAGTAGTAGTAGTAGTAGTAGTAGTAGTCAATCAATCAATCAATCGGCTTTATTTCGTATCTCTCGATACATAGAAAAAACAGTAATACATTTCATCATAAAGGCAGCAACAACAGCAGCAGCACATTACATCGTAGGTGGTGTACTGTACAGTTATATAAAAAAGCAAAAATCATAATAGAAGACCTGAGGGCATCGTAGTGCACATACACATTAGTATCCTATTAAAAAAAAAAAAAAAGCATCCTTAATTTTTCCCTTTTTAAAATGTCCAAAGTAAAAATTAAACTGTCCAATGTAAAAAATAAAAGCTATCACCACTAAAGTTAAAAAGTCCTAGGTAAAATATAAAAGCTAGCATCAATAAACAATACAAAAGGTCCAAATAAAATGTAAAATATAAAGGCCAGCATCATTAAAAAATAATAAGGACCAAGTAAAGTACAAAAGACTGCATCAATAGAAAATAAAAAGTCTAGATAAAATATTAAAGCTAGCAGCCATAAAAATAAAGAGGTCTAATAATAGCAGCCAAATAAAATATGAAAGCTAGCAGCCATAAAAAAAAAGAGGTCCAAATAAAATATAAAAGCTAGCAACCATAAAAAAAAAAAGAAGGTCCACATAAAAACATAAAAGCCAGCAGCCATAAGAAATAAAAAGCTCCATATACAATACAAAAGCTAGCATCCATAAAAAATAAAAAAGGTACAGTATAAAAAAAAAAAAAATCTAAAGAGCAATTAGGCTATTAAAAGTCTTTAAAAATATCAGTTAAAAATTACATATATATGATTTTAAAAATATGAGGAAATTCAGGATTCCATTTAACACTAGCTAAGGAGCATAATGTCTTAATTTCCATAATAACCACATGGCCCACGTCTGTCCTCATGTCTCTGGACCCAAGTCAAGCGGGAGGCTATCACATCCAGGTCCTCCCTATTTACATCTACTGAATAGTCATTTTTTAATATAGTACGAACATGTTGCATAAACAATCCCTCCTTAAAGTATGGAATATTCAACCTGAGTATTGGATTGGTAGAACTCTTCATCCTTTTATAATACCTAGCCTGAGTTAGAGCAGTTAGGTGCTTCAGTAAAAACTGGTTACAGTTTAAAGCAGTTAAATGACTGCTGGCAAAAACAGGTACCCCACATATTTTCTTTAAAGCATTACTATATCGTTTCGTTTTTGAAGGCTGCAACATGCTTGCATGCGTCGGCCTTTTTTTGGATTGGAGCGTGTAGCATTTTATGACCGGATGCCCTTCCTGATGTCTACCAATGACCCTTGGGTGGATTCGATCCTCCGACCCTACGGCCAGAGCGGAGCGCTCTAACCCACTGAGCCACGGCTGCTACAATATTAATATTAAAAGCCCTAAAGATAGAAGATCTAAAAGTTGCCCTGTTATTCCACAAGCATAATCCATAGTCTGGACAGCAATAGGACTTAAATAAAAAAAGCAAAGCATCCTTATTTAAAACTTTAAAATCTCTAAAAACTGAATTGAAAGAAGCATAAAAATTGTTGAGTCTTAACTCAACATCTTTACTGTCCTTAAAATCAAATGAAATAAAATGTCCAAGATATTTAAAACATTTAACAACTTCCAGTCTGTCACCATTAAGACTAATACTGTTAACATTAAACTTATTCAACTTACTAAAAATCATGCATTTTGACTTATCTTGATTAATAAGCAGATTATGCTCAGCAATTTTTGTACAGAGCATACTATATAGAGCATCCATATCTTTTTGTGAGGCAGCCAACAGAACCAGGTCATCAGCATATGCTATAATATTTACTTTACAAAAGCCATAACTGCAGCCAGTCTCCATATCCCCAATCTCTTTAATAATATCATTAATATAAAAACTAAAAAGGAATGGAGAAAGAACACCACCCTGCCTAACACCATTCTCAATATAATAGTATAAGCTCATGTAGTTCTGCCATTTAATATTTGCTTTCTGGTTTCTCAAATAATGTAAAATAATAAGAACTATATCAGGAGGAAGACCTGAATATAACAGCTTGTTCCCTAATACAAAATGATTAATTCTATCAAAAGCTTTACTCAGGTCCACAAATGTGGCAAAACCTGCTTGTTTCATCTTAGCATATTTATACATAGCTTCTTTTAATAAAAAACATGCATCTGTAGTAGAGCAACCACTTTGAAAGCCAAACTGTCTGCAATCAATACTGAGCTTTTCCTTCAATATATCCAAAATATGGGATTCAAATATTTTTAGTAGACATGAGGACTGCATTACTGGCCTGTAGTTAGAGGATTCGGTAACATTTTTGTTATCCTTTGGAATGGGTGTAATATTGCCTTTTAATAATTCTTCAGGCAAATAACAGTGACTATAACATAAATTGTAGAAATGAGCTAGGAATTGCAAAAAAGAATCTGAGGCAGTTTTTAAAAAAATTGAGTGAATACCATCATGACCCATGCCAAAATTCAGTTTTTCAATTATCTTCTTTAAGGAAATACTAGAAGTTTGTAAACAAAATTTTTTCCTCATGAGCCAAGCTGTTTTTAACTTCTCAGTAAATTCCGTTTCCTCATTTGCATCCAGTGTTGCTTGACCCAGTAAAAATTTTTGCACAAAAATTTCTTTTATTTCAGAGTTATTAGTGTTCCCATCAATCACACCAGCATGCTTAGTACATCTTTTTTGTCTCTTAACTTCTTTCCAGAATTGTGCTTTATTTTTTACAGAAAATTTCTGAGTTATTGAATCACCAATTTCTCTTTGCTCATTTTTTCTACATTCATTTAAGGCTTTTTTAAAGTCTCTTCTAGTAGTCAGCATGGCATCATGATCTGGTGTGTCCCTCATCTTGCCATTTTCCACCCAGTACAAGTACTTCTTCCTAGCTATGTTATGTAACAGTTTCACTCTTCTGTTCCAACCTGGGATAACCTTATATTTATTCAGTTTAATAGATTTTGTTTTATATTTCAAAGTAGCTTCATTGACACTCTGAACAATTGCAGAGTAAAAATTATCAATTTCCTTCAAATGTTCAGGATTGCGGCAACCTATCTTCATACAATTAATTATAGGAAGGTCACATATCTCCATAAGGATTCTATTTACATTTTCACTAATATACATCAGGTCATTATTGTTTAACTTATTCCAATTTACAAAGGGTTCAAAATTTTCTTCTATATTAAACTCACCCTCTACTGAAGGAAACAAGGCACCTTTAAAATTTAAACAGAAATGAAGGGGTAAGTGATCTGACCCATTTATCTCATTTAAAACTTTAATATGACAAACATCAATGTCTTTATGGTTTTCACCTATGATATGATCTAACCACCTACTAGAAGAGTTGCCATATCCAACAAATGTAAATGTATCAAGGTTAAGTTGATCCACATCAAAGCAAACCAGGGAATTCTTATGCATAAAATTAGACAGGTTATCCCAAGCTCTCCCAGAGAGAGGATCTGCATTAAAATCCCCTATTATATAAAAAGCACCATAATAAAAAGTATTTATAAAATCCTGTAACATGGACAGAGATTCTAAGTATTTATTTAATATGGAAGGCTCCCACAGATCACTGTTTAAATAAACATTGACCAGGATAACATCCCTTCCATGAATTTTGATATTAATTAGTATTGCTCTATTCTCTAAGACAATCTTATTGACTTTAAAATGACTGTTTTTTTTCCACAGAATTGCCAAACCTCCCTCTGGTCTTCCAGCCATTGATGTTAGTGACTTTTCAGATAAAGTAGCACCCACACCTACAGCATCATAGTTTTCATCAATACAGCCAAGGATACCTAACTTTTCCTCAGTAATAAAAGTTTCCTGTAAAAAAATAAAATCATAACCAGAAGTTGTTAGTTCTCTTACTAAATTAATATTCTTTTTTAGAGAACAACAATTAAATGAACAGATCCTCAACATACTGCAGCTGCAGGATGAGTATTAAAAAAAGTATTCTTATTAAGCTCAGCAGAGCAAATATATACAGTATCTGTAAAGTCACAGTATAAAGAAATACAATAAAAAAGATTGGAAAATATCAATGAATAAAAAAATGGGTATATATTAAAAAATAAAAGAGGATTTAAAAATAAAAAATAAAAACACTAAAAAGATTAAAAAAGAAAAGGGGAATTACAAATAAAAAATAAACTAGCTACACTAATAAGAAACTAAACAGCATCAGTGTTCCTCATAATACTCTTAGATCTATTATAGAATTTATCAACAATAATATTCTCCGGCCATAACTCAGAATCAAATAACTTATCTCTATCCAGTATATTAACATTAACTTTGTATGCTCTATGCTCATCAGACCTAATATTTATTTCACTCACTGAGCTTTTAACACCACAAACACTTCTGATATGCTCTTGAATATTTTCAGCCTTTACCTCTAAATCCACTCTTCCAATATATACATCAACAAACCTCTTTGCTGCTTTAAAGGTTGTGCCATCACACTTCCTTGATCCTCTAACTCCAGAAATTCTATTTGTCCCCCTCCGCCTGTCACCCTTCCTTTGCACAGTCGTCCATGGATTCTCATTAGGTGACTTCAAACGTTGAGATGGAAGGATGAGGCTCATACCCTTGGTGATGGCCCCAGTACGAGGGTCAGAAACGCAGGGTGCTGGACTGCTGCACACCGCCACCCCAGCACCACCCCGCCGCACACCCACACCGCCTCCCACTCCCCTCTGAAGATGTTTCAACCCTTCACTCTCACCTCCTCTCCTTGTCCTCGCGCCTTCGTTGCCTTGCTGTATGTCCATCAGCACTTCACTGCCAGTCTCTTCATTTTCCCTCCAGCCATGAACTCCTTCCTCTCTGTTCATCCATGGATCACCACGCTCACATCTCCCCACAACAGCATCCCTGACTCCATCTTCCTGATTAGTACAGACCGCCTCAGCATAAGTTCGGTTTGTTGTCCCGATTGCTACTCCCTGTCGTT
>JAGKTI010003266.1:2500-25598 GCA_018397915.1 Birgus latro
AATCACATCATCAACCATTGGAAGCAGATAAAAATTCCATACAAAGCAAAAAGTAGAAAAAATATTTCATTAACTTAACAGGTCATTGTCAACAGGTATTCCTTTGTATTTCACAACTGCAGCACACTTTTTCAGGGCCAATTTAAATTAGTTTGGTGTTGGGTCAAGGAGATTAGAAGTCAGTAGCTACAGTATTTAAATTTTGTAAAGTCTGGATCCATGTATGGTTTACTAGGTTTGGTTAACTGAAACTTAGGTAGAGTGAAGAATAAATTTGGTATTAAGGTAACTTTTTAAAAATGCAGTTAGCTGTTAATTTAAACTTCATTACAGTAAGTGAAGTCTAAGGTTTCCAGAAGAGTAATGAGTAGAGTAATGTGAAGTATGTGAGTAACCTGGGATAGTTTAGTACATTTAGCTTTTTTTTTTTTTAATGACTATTTTGAATATTTTATTGTATACATATTATACTAGGATGACATTTAACAGTGTCAGTGAAATATCTTAGTGCATCCATAGCAACACAGAGTTCGGTTAAGTTACTGTAGTCAGTAACTTATAAGAATGGTACAATAGGTGTAATTCTGTAGGTGCTGGTGGTGCCACACTTTTTCACTCATTCCCCCACTGACATTGACAGGACTAGTGGTGGTGTCAGTGGCACTGTTCCTAACCAGTCTGGCCATGTTTGCCTTCCCGCGCCGCCTGCCCCATGCCCCACGCCCATCCAGCCCAGCACCTCATCGACCTGTCCCTCCTCGCAGCCTCTCGGGTGGGTGTCCTGCTGCTGTGCACAGCCTCCAGTAGTTCATTTTTCAAATCTGACAATGATCCTCACACCCTTTCATCTCAGTTGATGGACAGGAGTTGTCGTCTTGGACAGTCACATGTACTTGTAACCAAGGAGACTTATTCATTCCTACTAATTATAGCCCATCAACTTTCATGCAGCCATGACTTGATAGTGTATTCAGGTTATGAGAATGGCCCACACGGACCATATCCAACAGCCAGAACTAAGAAGCAAAGAGCGATCCTCTTGTCATATAAAAACAAACTGACTGTAGTAACCAGGGAGATTCACTTCATCCTCATAACTAAAGGCTGTTGAATTTTCGGCACTCATAGTTTAATTTGAGAAGTATGACGAGTTTCGCAGTATATTTCTGATAATTTCCTCTCATGATTAAGAACCGTTTTTGCCAGAAACATGGTTGACATGAGAAGATTCTGCTCTCTCCTTTACTTCTCCTGCTGTCGTAGGTAAACATTAGTCCTGACAGGAAATTAACTGGTTGTAAGTTGTCTGTGGATCAGTGTAGTATTGTTAACTATGTTGTTGTTAATATAGCAGTAAGTTATATTAATCATGCATTTGCTGTTTACCCAGTTCAATCTGGGCAAGTGCCATATAAATCTGTTTAGCTTTAGTAAGTTGTCTCTGGGTGTTCAGGGTTAGAGCACTCTCATTGCCAATACCACTCAGTTGTATTTATTTATTTATTTATTCATCCATCCATCCATCCATCCATCCATCCATCCATCCATCCATCCATCCATCCATCCATCCATCCATCCATCCATCCATCCATCCATCCATCCATCCATCCAATCCTATGTTGCCCCATGAGGAGCCAAGGAGCATGGGGTTAGGCAAGTTGGTCTTGACTTTTAAGATGAGAGTGACCAGCCTCACTCATCCCTGAATGGCATTATGTGAGCAATAAACCCCAACGACCCCTTGGATATAAACCTTCACAGGCTCAATCTGATTGGAGGGCCTTAAGTACCCACAAAACCACCAGGTGCCATAAATTGGTTATGTGGTTACCACCCAGCATAGTAAATGGTTTCTTGGTGTACAGGAAACCATTTGGCTCATCACTCAGTGTAGAGTCACCCATAGGCAGAAGGAAGGGGAAAGAATGAAGGAAAGAAAGACAGAAGAGGGAGTGTAACGTCACCTGTAGGCAGAAGGAAATGGAACGAATTAAGAAAAGAATGACAGAAGAGGAAGGAAGGATGAGAGGGAAGGGCAGACACCCAAAGCAGCACTACATCAAGTGAGTGGATGGTGAGCACCCCCACCTACCACCAATTTATTTATTTATTTATTCATTTTTTTCATTAGAGCCAGGTGATATATTGACCATGAGAAGTTCCGTAGGCCATTGGAAGTAAAACGTATAGTATTATTATTCAAGATGTCATTAGTTTAGCAATAAATGAGTTTACTGAAGTTTAGCAATAGTGAACAGGTATTTCCTAAAGATAATATTTTGTATTATATGACAAATCTTGTATGGTTTATAAAGTACCTTACAAGTTCTGTATTGTTAACCTCCTTAATCTGATGCTATACAGTACTGAATATTCTCTTGTTTATTATGGTATCTCCAGGGAAACTGTTTTTAGTGACATGGTTGAAATAGTCATTATTAGCCTGTTCACAACCTGATTTCTCTCTCCAAATGAATAAAATCATTTCAAAGTAGCAAGAATAAGATATAAAATATGTCACTGAATTGAAGATGTTAAGGGCAAGTGACATGCACAGAGGAAACAAATTACTATTCTAAGAATTGGAGAGTATTTTTCACCCAATCACTAATTTTTTTACCATGATTTGTACATGTGCAGTACTTTTTATATCTCGTTTCAGTCACGCTCTCGGTATAGTAGTTTGTATATGTACAAAAAGTGTCTCATTAAATCATGCTTGCACTCACCGTCCACTCACTCAATGTAGTGCGCTCTCGGGTGTCTTCCCTTTCCTCTCCTCCCTCCATTCCTTCCTTCCTCTTCTGTCTTTCTTTACTTCATTCTTTCCTTTTCTTTCTGCCTGTGAGTGACTTTACACTCTCTCTTTTGTCTGTCTTTCCTTCATTCTTTTCTGTTCCTTCTGCCAGTGGGTGACTCTACACTGAGTGACAAGCCGAATGGTTTCCTGTATACCAGGAAACCATTTACTATGCTGTGTGGTAACCATGTAACCAAATTGTGGCGCCTGGTGGTTTAGTGGGTAATTACGGCACTCCAATCGGATTGAGCCGGTGAAGGTTTATATCCAAGGGGTGTTTAGGATTAATGCCACTCAGGGATGAGTGAGACTGGTCACTCTCATCTTAAATGTCAGGACTAACTTGCCTAGCCCCGAGCTCCTACGCTTCTCATGGGGCAACATAGGATTGGATTATGGATGGATGGATGGAATTCTTTATTGCCTCATCAAGAGCATAGGGGGTTTTGGGCTAGGGTACTCAGTCCAATTACCTGAACTGAAAGTTACATCATTTTTCCTATCTGAGTGGAACACCTTAACTTGCTAGACGACCATATGTCCTTTGGTTGGTTATATCATGGTTACTGACCCTTTGAAGTAAGTTATCTTTATGGTACAGGAAACCATTTTGTGTCATGGAGTGTAAAGTCATGTATAGATTAAGAAAAAAAAGTTTTTGTCAACACATCATCAGCAGCAGCAACAGCAGCAGCCGCAGCTGCAGCCCTTCCCAGAAAAATTACTGTGGTTTGCTGTCTCAGCATTCATTAAATTTAAGCAGTGAGAGAATCAACCCTGTTCTCTGATACAACAATCTTGACCTTTTCACCTCCAGATTTTGTACGAGCAGTATGGCGTCTGGTCCAGAATCGTATCCTGCTGCTGCGCACAGCCTCCAGTGTCCTGCACATCCTCCCAATTGCTGGACTTTACACTTTCTTGCCAAAGTACCTGGAGAGTCAGTTCCGCCTACCAGTTCACAGCGCTGCCCTTGTGTCTGGTTAGTGCTTCTTTCATGTCTGGTTAGTATTGCCCTTGTGTCAAGTTGGGTATACTGTACTTTCTAAGTTACTGGTAATAGTATCTCTTTAATTATTAGAGGCATCGGGCTCTAGATAGATAGATAGAATTATTAAACTTATTAAAATCATCTAGAGGTGGCCTGAAATTTTTCTTGGGTACATGGATCTAATGTGGTGCATGGAGAAGTACTGTAAAAGGTACAAGTTATGATAGATATTCATAGAGATACATATTAGTGAAGGAGCATATTAGAGAAAAATGTTGTACAGTGGTGCCCCTAGTACTGTACCGTATTTTGTTATTTAGTTGTACAGTTTTGGGTAGCACAGTAAGGATGGTGACACCAAATGGCAAGCCTCACACGGGCCAGGGAGTTCCCAGGCATCACTGGATTATTCATTTAGTTGTGAGTTTGAAAGTTATCATACCCATAGGATGGTATGGGACTCATTCTTTCTGATGAGTTTCTAATTAAAATAAAGTATCATTTTCCCAAACCCTTGTGTTTAAAAGCATCACTGGATTTATTGTTTAGTTGGTGTTTTTCTGAGATTGTTGTACCCACCCTGCAGGACTCCTTCTCTCATGAGTTTATAGGTAAATTAAAATTATTTTTGCTGGTCACTTGTGTTTTGAAATTAGCCCAAGAATATGGTACCAGACTGCTTCATTGTTTTTGTTTTGTGGCTAGTGCATTATTAACCAGTTAACCAGATCTATAGTTTATAAGTGACTGCAGCATATTAGCTACTGTACCATTTGTTTATTGAAGTGTAGCATAGTACACCTATTAGATACTGAACCAGTGGAAGTAACTATTGTTGTGACTGTTTTGTTCTTTAACCTTAACAATTTTACTGTCATATTGACACATTGTGCATCTCAATAATCTCCTTCACTGATATGTGTTAAAGTTATATACTGAGAAGTTTTGCAATCCAGTTTATATTTATTGCACTTCAAATTATGTGTGTAGTACTTTCTTCCTCTGCTAGTTAAGAAAAAAAAAAAAGGGCCTTATGGCTCACTCCAACCTTCAGAAGGTTGGATTGAAACAAGGATGTGTCATGTCTCCCTGGTTGTTCAGTCTGTATATGGATGGGGTTATAATAGAGATACAAGGTAGGGCAGTGGATATTGGGGTGGCCCTAGTGAGAGAGGGCAGTGTTTGGAAACTCCATGTACTGTTGTTTGCAGATGATACTGTGTTGTTAAGTGAAGACGTAGGGAAGTTGCAAGGCTTGGTAGATGAGTTTGGGAGAGTGTGTAAGAAACAAAATCTAAAGGTGAATGTAGGGAAGAGTAAAGTGATGGTCTTCGAGAGAAGTGAAGTCAGTGAATGTACAGTGAGATTGGATGGGGAGGGTATGGAGAATGTGAGTGCATTTACGTACTTGGGTAGTGTGATGAGTAAGGATGGAAGTTTAGAGGGTGGGGTGCTTGAAAGGGTGCAGCAGGGAAGAAAGGTTGCTGGTTCCTTGAAAGCAGTGATAAGAAACAGGGAGGTGAGCATGGAAGTGAAAAAGCTGCTACATGACAGTACAGTATTGTGATACCAGCTCTAATGTATGGAAGTGAAGCTTGGACCCTATTGGAGGGACAGAAGTCAAAAGTGAGAGCAGCGGAAATGAGTTATTTGAGAAGAGCATGCGGAGTCACGTGGAGAGACAGACTGACAAATGAGGAAGAGAAGGAGCATTGTGGTTTGGATGTGGATGTGGTAGCAAGCGTTAGGAGAAACACATTAAGGTGGTTTGGCCATGTGGAGAGGATGGAGAGTGAGAGACTGATGAGGAGAGTGTATATGAGTGAGGTGGAGGGGGGGAGAGGGAGGGGGAGGCCAAGGATGAGATGGAGGGATGGAGTGGAGAGGTATATGAGAGAAGGGGATGTGAGCTGGGAGCAGGGCAGTGAAATGGTGGGGGACAGAGCGACATGGAGGCGATTTGTTTGTGGCCACCCCTTATGGGATTGAGGCGTCTGGCAATAGATAGAGAATAGATAGACTCACTCCTTGTGCTGTTAATTCAAATACTTCTTGCATTGCAGGTATTGGAGGTATCCTGGTGATGGGTGTGGGCATCTTTGCATCAGGAGTGTTCATTCGGCGAGCCAAACCATCTCCCAGAGCAGTGGCAGGGTGGATCGCTCTCAGTGCCCTCATATACTCCATTGGTGAGTGGGTGTGGGAGGGGATGATGAAACAGGGAGAGTAAAGGGTGGAAGTAGACCTTTATGTTGTACAGTGAGGAAGAACTAAAGGCTGAAACCCAGTAAAGAGTCATTCCTCCCATATCAGACCAAGAATTTGTCTTGAAAGATTGAAGTAAGGGGGAAAGTTAGGCTTGGAAAAACTCTTGTGATACAGTTGTGTAAGTATTAGAACAAATCAGTTAACTTAACATTAAACAGACAGGAAGTGACTGAATGACAGGTTTTGTGTTCCTGTGTTTGACCTATACAGCCTGTGAACATATTACCCAAGCTGAATGAAATCATATGGAGTTAGCTAGAATAAAATTAAAAATACATGCCCTGGGTTGAAGGAGCAAAGGGGAAGTATGCAGGCAGAGATTTAAAGAGAGCACTGTCCAGTAGAAGTGATCTGTAGAAATGGCCTTTCTCAGAGCAGGTACAGGGATAAGGAGAATTTATGGTGTAAGTAATAGTGAAAATTATGAGTTATGCATTGGAAGAAAGAGCAGTAAGTGCAAGGTGTAGAATGTATTGAGTGGACTGAAAAAAAATGCATTGAGGTTATGTGGACAACACAGGGAATGAACATAGTGTGAAAAGAAAAAAGGCTTGTGAAGGTGAGACTGATGGTAATGTAGGTAGAGAGATGCTTATTATGCGGTATGGAAGAAGAGAGTAGAGCAGTACGAAGGTGAGAGAGAGGGAAGAGGAGTGTTTGAGAGAGAGAAAAAGATGTGTGATGCAGTAGCCTGAAGGTGGTTCTGTCTCGGTCATCCCCTGTTTGGGAGTTCTGAGAAGGGAGCAGTCTTGAAGATGATGATAATGATTGATGAGAATGATGAAAGTCAGTCAGTCAGGTGAGAGAATGGGCAAAGAGAGATGAAAAGCCTTTGACTTCACCCTTTATAGAGGACCTGTGTGCTTACATCCCCCACACAACCCAACACGTGTATAATTACATGAAGAACAGTTAGGGAAGGGGAGAGTGGAGAAGAAAATCTGGAAGCTAGACAGTAAGGTTGTGTTCTGCTTATGCACTATACAACTGCATTATACAGCTCAAAGATGGTCCATTCTACCCTCATTGCAGTGTCACTCCTCACACAGTAACACATTGTCACCTCATGCACCTCTTCTCTCAGTACAGTACAGACAGGCCTTCAGCAGATCCTCAACAAGTCTCCTGGGTTACTTGGCTGAAGTGGTTGGATTTCCACTGTCCATTGTGTGTAATCAGTTGACCATGGGGCCACTAATACTGTAAATAAAATAATAATAATAATGATGATAATAATAATAATAATATCACTCGATGTAGTTCTGTTTTGGGTGTCTGCACTTTTCTTTCATCCTTCCTTCCTCTTCTGTCTTTCTTTCCTTCGTTCTTTCCTCTTCCTTCTGCCTGTGGGTGACTTTGCACTCCCACTTCTGTCTTTCTTTCCTTCATTCTTTCCTCTTCCTTCTGCCTATGGGTGACTCTACACTGAGTGACAAGCCAAATGGTTTCCTGTACACCAGGAAACCATTTACTACACTGGGTGGTAACCATAAAACCAAATTATGGTGCCTGGTGGTTTTAGTGGGTAACTAAGGCGCTCCAGTCAGATTGATCCTCTGTAGTTTTATATCCAAGGGGTGGTTGGGGTTTATTGCTCACATAATGCCATTCAGGGATGAGTGAGGCTGGTCACATTCATCTTAAATGTCAGGACCAACTTGCCTAGCCTTGGGCCCCTATGCTCCTAATGGGGCAGCACAGGATTAGATGATGATAATGATAAAAATATAGTTATTAATATTTATAATTATAATAAAGTAAAAATAAGAAAAGGTGAAGGCAGATGCCATGAGGTGCTTAAGCTTGGTGCTCATCTCTGTAACCTAGCCTTTGAGCCTGTGGCCTCACTCCCCGCCCCAAACATCCTAGGATATCGGATCATTGTATCATTCAGGTTACCACAGTTAGGTGTTTTCTTAGGTACTCATTTTCACCTACCAACCCATAAAGGGTGGATGGACACCTGATTTGATCAATGCCAGCTGCCTGGACCAGGATTCAAACCCTGGTGCTAGTGGGCCAGCAGCTTTGCAGTCCAGAACTCTGACCACTCAGACTCTTCGGTGGATAATAATAAAAATAATGGTGATGATGATGATAATCAGTAAACAGTGGATGAACTTGAGAATGAAAAAGAAAGGGGGGGTACAGCATGATGAATTAGTTGCCACTTATTAAAACCACACATGTTTTGCTAATGGATGAATGATGAGTAAATGAAGGAGGTAATTAAGTGAGGGTGAGAGGATGGGAGACCAATTTAATAATTGGGTGGCAGGAAAAGGTGAAGAAGAGTGGAAGTGCTGAGGTGAAACTGAGAGAAGTCTGACAGAAACTAACAAATGCTACAGTACCTCACTTCCCTGTAACTTAGAGAGAGGAGTGCTAATTGAGAATGAGAAAGGCTAACCTTGAGTGGGAAAGTGCTGACAGAAGAGAGGATAAGAGGACTGTTTGTATATGTAGTGAAAAAAGTAACTTAACTGATGTGATGAATTATTTCATAAATCTGCTTTAAAAAGGAGGCAAAATTAAAAGAAAAATTAATCATCATTGTGGGTCATCACATTTGTGCTTAAGATTAATATAGTTTGAATGGACAGGGTAGTTCATATGTTGTACAAGTTCCTTTTTTATGATGTATTGATAAGATGTGACTTACATACTGTATAAGCTACATGACTAATTACTGGAGAATATTTTCATACATGTTTTCTACTATTTCAGATTGTAAGGACAGAAAATGTACTGATCCTTTTTTGAACAGCTGTACTTAAGGCTGAAAGAGTGCTTAAGTTAAGAAGAAGAAGGAAAAAAACAGCCTAGAGGCAAAGGGGGGATCCTCTCTTTGGTTCAGTGGTAACGTGCACGGCAATGAAGTGCGGGGGCCTGAGATCAAATCTCGGCCAGGACAGTGATTAATTTGTTAAGTTTCATTTCAGTTAGTACATAGGGGCCTAGTGTAATAACTGAAATGAAACTGAATAAATTAATCACTGTTCTGGCCGAGATTTGAACTCAGGCCCTCGCGCTTGAATCGTGCGCACGTTACCACTGAGCCAAAGAGAGGATCTCCACTTTGCCTTTGGGAAATCCGGGCTTTTTTTACATCCCATTACATCACTCTTTTCTCCCCTGGTGATTAATTTGATCAGTTTCGCTCTCCCACATGTTAGCGTAGCATTGGAAGCCACCACCGAGACGTAAGGCTGTCAACATGACATATGACCCTCATGGCCCTTACCTTACATCCCACCGCTGCTACCAATGTAATAACTGAAATGAAACTGAATAAATTCATTACTGTTCTGGCCGAGATTCGAACTCAGGCCCCCGCGCTTGAATCGTGCTCATGTTACCACTGACCCAAAGAGAGGATCCCCACTTTGCCTTTGGGCAATGCGGGCTTTTATACACCCCATTACACTGGCCCAGGCTGCTGTAGTCCAGAACATCCAAAGATAGGAAAAAAAAACAAAATCTATTCCTACATTACTCCCTTCAGGGTATAGGGATCAGAGGCTAGCCTATCATTGTTCAAAAATTTGCTCCCCATGATGGCATTGCACTAGTACTCTTTCATTTGTTCTATTAGAGATATACCTGAATAATGATTATTTACTTTTTAGGGATGCTGATCCTGATGTTTGTGGGCTGCCCTCCTGAGGACTTTGTAGGACTGGAGGAGGACCAAAAGTGAGTGTGTTTGTGTATAATTGACTTATTTAGTGACTTTACTACAAGAGATCTTTCCTGAGTTGTATTAAAATGTGTGGAAGAAGTGGGAGAAAAAAAGTCATCAAATTCAAGTCAGTGAGATTACATAATTCCCGTATTCTGAGGGTCTCTTTCGTTTTTGTTTCGAATTCGTTTTTGAAGGCTCCAACATGCTTGCATTCGTCAGCCTTGGTCACCTAATGGCGGGTCTCCATGTTGCTCGATCCCTAGCAGCCTCCCTGTTCAGTCCCTTAACCCTTAAGTCACACTTAATGACCTCGTCTTATGTCTTTCTCTGTCTACCCCTCCTAACCCCTCCCCCAGTATTAACACTTCTCACCCTCTGTACCCAGTTATCATCCCCCATCCTCTCCACTTGTCGAAACCACCTCAGCCTACCTCTCCTCATCACAACACCAATACACTCCAGTCCCATCCTACCTGTCAACTCTTCCATCGTAAACCCAGCCCCCGCCAGGCCTTGCACGCTGGGATGCACTGCACATCCACCTAATCATTGTCATTTCTGTACGTTTAAATGAGAATGATTAGGTGGATGTGCAGTGCGTCCCTGCGTGCAAGGCCTAGGGGAGCTTATCATGTGCTGGTAACAACAAATGAGATAAAAATAATGCCATCCTATTGGAAGGGTTAACTGAGACTGCTACAGAATCTCCCATCATATTGAGACCTCTTCAGCAAAATACGGCTGTATGAAGAAGACGAACGAAAAACTACATTGTCATGTTGAAAGAGTTAACCACTTTGCATTGTGAGCATCTCTCAGCTTAATAAGATTACTAATTGTTGTTCCTGTACTGTGGTTTGAAAAAAAGATGCAGCTTTTAATGGGGAATTAGTGTATAGTATTTTAATTATCTATCTCTCTATAGCCAGACACTAATCCTGCAAAGAGTGACCACAAACAAATTACCTCCATGTTGCACTTGTCCCCTGCATTTTGCTGCCCTCCCCCATACCAAATATACACCCCCCTCTCTCATATACCACTGTACTTTTAATTAACTACACTTAATTGAGTACTTGCAGAAAAGTGTAGAGTTTTACAGTATTCAAGCTCATCACTTCATATCTTTTTTTTTTTTTTTCATTATTATCCTTTTATTAAAAGCTGCAAGTAGTCATTGTGAGATCACAAGCAGCCTCACTGTATTTGTTGTAGAATTTATCATAGTCTGATTAATGACTGTCATACGCTATATCTTGTTTGCAGTACAGTATGTCCTCATTATAACTTGTCTTTTAAACTTTTTTCTTTGCTATTAAATTCGCAGTAAATTATGTAAAGAGGGCCTACTATGACTACATTACTAAATTTACCAGGTTCCTCCAAGTTTGCAATGACAATTATCTGGAAAAATTGTGATTTTTGGAATGCACTTTTGTTGTACAGTATAATGAGAACTGCCTATACTGTGCTCCATCATGTCAGTTGATGCTGTATTATTACCCTTTTTTCTCCTTTCTCAGTGGCAGCAAACACTTCACATCAGTCTGTGAACGTACTTGTGGTATGTGTGACACCTCAACATTCGCCCCAGTTTGTGACCAGAAAGGCCGCACTTATTTCTCATCTTGCCATCTGGGCTGTGCCAACGCAACACTCAGGAGGGACACTAACCAACTTGTGGTAAACACAGACTGGTCTACAGTATGTCCACCATAACTTAGCTTCTTTCGACTTAACTCCATTGTAAAGTAAGACAGTATATGTAACTAAGGTTGTACAGCCCATCCACAGCACTTCTTTGTAACTAGCACCATAATCTAGTGTTAATCACTTGTTACAGCTTATTTTCTAAAACAGTAATAGTACGGTTTTACACCATTTCCATAGCACATTATTATGACTAACTCCACATTCGGATGTTAATCTCATGTTACTGCTCAAAATGCAAGATGGATGAAATGAGAAACCTGTACTTTACACAGGAAAAATCATCCAATATATTACCACTATGCCGGGAATCGAACCTGAGACTCTCAGGTGAGAGCCATTTCGATTCCCAGCATAGTGGTATTATATATTGGATTATTTTTCCTGTGTAAAGTACAGGTTTCTCATTTCATTCTGACTTGCCGTAAGTGATTGGAATAGATTAAAAGCTTCTACTTGCCCGAATGCCTGGGGGTTATCTCATCCTCTTGATGCCCACAGTGGGGGCGGAGGGACATTGGTTACAAGATTGTGACAATGTGAGGTAACTTTTTCCTTGTCGTAGTGTAGTGGTATGCTGCCTGGCTCTCACCTGAAGAGTCCCGGGTTCATTTCCCGGCATAGTGGTAATATATTGGATGCAAGATGGAGATGGCAATTTTAGGCCAAGATAAGATAGGCAGAATATAGGCCTGGTTAGAGTGAGTAAGCAAAGTTGCACTGAGTAAGAATAACAAAGGTTCATAATTCTACCACCTTTGTACTTATTCTTTCTTTGTTTCTGGATCCTGCATAACCCTGTCTTTAAGTTGAAAAAAGGTCAGGAAGATGGTAATGGTGATGATGATGTTCCTCCCTACAGAGAATAGAATATGAGAAGTATCACACATGCAGCAGAATTTCTCTCCAATCACCTTTACCATCATCCAGTACCATATGATACAGTAGACAGCATATGAAAATTGCCATTTGAAACTAGAAATATTAAGAATTATAGTTTTTGGTTTTATGACCATAAGAATGAGCTCCATATACTGTATTATTATGGAAGTATTAGAAGTTCAGGTGGCCGTTGTTGTCTCTCCGAACGGGGCTCTCCCTCCATGCTAAGGGATATTTGTATGTGGCATGTTAGGAGTGTAATGCTGTATGGTAATGAGATCTGGGCAGTAAAGAAAGAGGATATTCAGAGGCTCAGTGGTACAGAAGTGAGGATAATTAGATGGATGTGTAGTCCATCCTTAAATATGAGGCCTGGGGGGGCTAGGATTGTGATTAAAGAGTTAGAGGAAAGATGGGACTTGAATGTATATGTTTTGTGATGAGGGGTAGATTGAGGTGGTTTGGACATGCTGAGAGAAGGGTGGATGACAATTGGGTGTGGAGGGTGGGAAGTGTAAACACTGGGGGTAGGGTTGCAAGAGGCATACCAAAAAAGACCTGGAATGAGGTCACAGGGTGTGACCTCAGAGATAAGGGACTGAACAGGGAAGCTGCCAGATTGAGCAGCATGGAGAGCCACCATTAGGAAATCAAGGCTGGTGTGTGCAGGGATGTTGGAGCCACTATAAACAATATGATACAGCATATTAAGGGAGAAAACACACTACCACATACACTGTACCAGCCTCGCTGGGGTAACAAAAACTGTTATGCTTATCCAGTACAAGTATAGTGATTTTAGTCAGTGCTTTTTCCATTCTTACATTGTGCTGTTTATATATTGTATTGATTTAAGGCCATATCATTGACCCCTTCAATCTGGTGATGTACAATACTTCTTGTTATAATCTTGCAATCTCCAGATGATTTTTCTCAACATGCAAGAGACTTCAGGAAATGGAAGGCTAGAGATGGTCTTCATTAACCTTCTCTGATAGGTTGCCTTTCTAAGCAGAATAAAATTGATCAGTAACCTAAAAAAAAAAAAAAAAGCATTGAATTGAGAGGGTTAAAACTGAGAAAGTGCAAGTGTATAGCACCCCCCCAAAATCTGAGGATCATTTACAGAACAGTTGTGAATACTGCATTAGATAATATTAGCTTTCTTGCCACATTAAAGAGCACATTCAGCATCGGGTTTAATTGATAAATGGTGGTTGGTATAAATCTTTCAGTTCTCGGAGTGTGACTGCCTGGATAAGGGTGAGACTGCGGTGCTGCGGTTGTGTGGGATGAAGTGTAACAACTTTGTGTGGTGAGTTATAAGGGCAGATTCTTTGGGGCTATGTAGGCTTCCTAGCATGTCTTTCTTGGTTATTGATATTGGATTATGGTCTCGTCAGCTTAGGAGACTTTCTGGTACTCATACTCAGTTATTTAATTTGCACAATACATTACACTCAAATATTCAGTGGTATGTTATTCATGTCTTTATTATTGATGTATACTGCTTACATAACATTGTCTTAAAAAATGAACTGGTAAGGAAAAGGTGCTCAAAGGCCTCACAAGCTGATGAGAATACAGTACTGCCCTTGTGGCCAGAGTCTTGTGGGCTTAAGAGACTTTCTGGCATCACTTTCAGCCTAATGTTCTCTTTCATGTTATTTGTATAATTTTAATATGAGGCACTGAGTGGAATAACCTCTCGTGCACCAAATATAGAAAATGGGAAAAAATGCTGTTAAAGTTTTTTACTTTCAAAATGCCATATCTTTTCAACCGATAAAGTTATTCTGGTGAATTTCTTTTTTCAAATGTAGCTGAAAACATCTGCTTCCATGTTAGAGTATGTAAATCAATGGCATTTTGAAAGAACAATACATTAACAGCGTCTTTCTCCTCTTGCCTGACAACACTGAACTGCATTTTCCCAAAAATGTGTGTTATTGCAAGCCAACCTTACGATGTATGCATCTACTTTCACAATATCCATTAATATAGCACAAAACCAACAAAAATAAATAAAATGTAGCTAAGAAAATCTGTCTGTACTATACTGCTGCCCGTACCATAATGTTGACCTTGAACACGCCTGTGGTGCTCGAGTGGTTATTATTGTACTACCATTCTGGGAGTTCCCCCACATGGAGCTGGCAATAGAAATAGATGTGTGTCTTAATGTGAATACATAGGAAAAATCAACCTTAACACCAGTGGAATAACTGAGCCTGATGTTGGTTTCCAAGGTTCAGGACCTGGGGAAGACAATGCTACCTAGCAGAGTGTAAACACCTTCGTGTGCGGTGTGGTCAGTTACTACCCTCTATAAAATGGGATTTTCACCCTTATTGGGGGCATTTTTTCACATGATTCTTTATTGTACTAGTAGGAGAGGGTTTGGGGAATACGTTGGTGTACTTAACTCCAATATGGCCGCTGTGGCGGACAAGAGGTTATTCCACTCAGCGCCTCATGTGGACGTTGTTTGCATACAAGACAGTGTGAAGATGCTCTGTATAGCTGTTACTTGTACCATAAAATTCTCTCATGTTAATTAAATCTTCTTGATATGGACAATGTAAGCATGACACGCAGAAATATAATGGTAAAAAGGTGACAGGGAGTCTTGTACCTTTATGTGACCCTTCTCATTATTGTAATATCTGACTTCATTGTGGCATCTGTTTATTTTGTGAAATCTCTTTATATTGTGACATCTCCCTCCCCAGTCTGACTTCACCTTTTCCCTCCTCTCCCATTGCATCTCCTCTCACCTCATCTTCTCACCAGTTTAACCCCACCCAGTCCTTCTCTTTTCACCTCCTGCTGTCTTCCAGAAAAAATAAAAAAAAGTATCATACAGAAAGGGTTACTGTAAACTATTTTCTGTCACTTAAATTAAGGAAACTTTTCCTATGGTGAAGTCATCCAGACTTCAACTGCAGAAAATGCATGTAAAAAAATGGTGACATAATGATGATCATGTGTATTACTGGTTGTAATTGTGAATGTGTTTGTTGGCAGGTATGTAATCATCTTCTCAGTGTTTGTGCTGATTCACTCCACGTCTGAGGTGGGAGGCATGTTGGTCACTCTACGATGTGTCCACCCTAAGGACAAAGCCATGGCACTTGGCCTCATATCAGTTGCTATCGGACTTTTGAGTAAGTGGCACATGATTGGTATTGTTGTTATTTATGGCATCAGTAGCATACCAGCATTAGTATTCCTCTCTTTTTTTTATTGAAAAATGGTATGGTGCTGAAAACCTAGTCATCAAATGAAAAATCTAACATTGAACAAGGCATAACATAAGATTCAAGTGGGTTATATTTAGGGTTCCATGAAACCTGCACCTTGAAAATTGTTTTTTACCTTTACCATACAGTCACAGTTTCAGCTGAAATCAAAGCACATCATGATGAACTGTATATGCAGAACTAAAAACTCCAAGTGCATTTCTGACTTAGAATATACAGTAATGAAATAATAGATATCAGAGGACTCTAGAGTTCCTTGTGGTAGTCATAACAAAACTATTACATCATGGGAAAAATACATCAAAGCACACCATTGAAATTATACCTGGACTTTGTTAGAATAACTCATGTCAGGATTGAGAGGACTGGAAATAAGTTACCAGTATCTGAGAGGAGCTTGTGGATTTGGGTGTAGAGACTGGCAGGTGAAAAAGTGTGTAAGAGTTTAAGTATTGATGTGGATGTTCAGGAAAATATTAGGAGTACTTTGAGATGGTTTGACCATGTATAGTAAATGGAGAGAGGGGACTGAGTAAACACATGTGTGAGGTGGTAAGAGAGAAGGGGAGAGGAGACTGGAGATGAGAACAGGCCGACAAAGCAGCTTGGAGCTGACTTGTTCTGACAAGTAATTTAAAGTACTGTACAGTACTGGAAGCTTGTTCTGGGCCCAGGATGAGATAAATAGCTTTGAAGCATGAGATAAATGGCTTTGAGGCACTGCCCCTAATAGGCCAGTAGTTTTCCTCTTGTGATCCCCCCCCCACATCATTTACACCCATGTAAGTATATGTTACACTACCCTCACCACAAAGAAACAAGAAACAACTTCCCAACACCATACAGAATACTTAGACAACATCCCTCCTGCACCTAGCACTACATCTCACAAAACACTGAACCCTAATGCAAATAGTACATGTTGAGAATTCCTCTCTTAATTCTCCATTTACTTCCATAGATGCTCCTTCATACACCAACCTGTCAGTCTACTTGTCAGCACGTAGCTTTCTTATAACCGATTTTAAAATGTGATTTACCTATACACAATTTTTTTTTCTGAGACATATCGATCAGTCTGTGTCCATTATTGTTGTTACCTGGCACACCAGTATTGACATGTTACATAAGTCTCCGAACCTGTACCAACTCTTCCATTCAGATCATCCATCACAAACACTTTATAGCTCCTCGTTAGGCTTTCTGTCAGTCTTCCCAGTAGATTCCCAAACCTAAATTTATCTTCATAACCTAGTATTGCAGTTTATATGCAATAACCCAAGTCACTCTCATCATCTCAAGCTTGACATGTACACCAATACCCCAGTATCTGGCGCATCAATAACCAATGATTTGCTAGACCAAGCAGAAGAAATAGTGCAACGTTTGCACAATCTGGACTGCTGTTGCTTTGCTAGTCCGAACACTCGGACACTCCCTAAGTTTGAAACACATGCATCCAAACGCAGATTTGGTGGTGTGTGTGGCTCTCCCTGTCTTCCCTCCATCCCCTTGCTTCTCCCCCACTCCCCTCCTTCCACCAACTGAGCGAAAATGGCCATCTGCCTCCTCACTGAACGGTCAAAGTTGTCTGTCTAGCTTCAAGCCGCGCGCTGGTAATACCCTAACCCACCAGCTGAGCAAAAATGGCCATGTTACCTCCCTACCGAATGGTCAAAGTCGCCTGGCCAAGAAGAAGAGGGAGGGAGGGAGGGAAGAGAAGGTGTGAGAAACAAAGGGAGTGAAAGAAGAGAGAGGGTGGGAAGAGAAGGAACATGGGGGAGGGAGAATGTGAAGGGAAGAGAAGAAAACAGAGGGAGAAAGAGAGAATAGGGGGGAAAGGAAAGAAAAAAAGAGAGCATGAGAAGAGTGAGGGATGCTAGGAGGGAGGAGGTGTGAGAAGAAAAGGAAGGGAAAGAGGGGAGAGGGAGGGAAAGAGGAAAAAAGTGAAGGGAGAGAAGAAAACAGTGGGAGAAATAGAGAGAAGAGAGAGAGAACTGGGAGGGAGGGAGGTAAAGAAAGAAAACATTAGAAGAAGAGGGAGGGAGGGAGAAGTGTAAGAAGCAAAGGGAGGGAAGAAAAAGAAAATGGGGGAGGGAGAGAGGGAGAAAGTGAGGGGGAGAGAAGAAAACAGAGGGAGAATGAGAGAGAGACTAGGGAGGAAGAGAAGGAAAATGAGGGTGAAAAGAAGGGGAAGGGAGCAAAGATAATAAGCAATGAGAAGCAAAGGGAGGAAAAGAAGAGAGAGGGAAGGAAGAAAATGACACTGGAGGAGGGAAAGAGGGTGCAAGAAACATGAGACAGAAAGAAAAAGTAGGGAAGGAAGATTGGAGAAGGAGGAAAAGAAGGAGAAGAAAAAGAGGTAGAGTGTGAAGGATGTTTGAGAAGGAGGACAGGAAGAAACAGAGAGAGAATGAGATGAAGGAGGATGTGAAAGATGTAGGAGGAGGAAAGGAAAAGAGTGAAAATTCAGACAGATGAGGATGTGTGTGAGAGAGATAGACAGACACAGAGAGGTGGTGGTGCCATCTCCCTCATTTATCTTGTCTCCTTCGTTTCTCCTCTCATTTGCTGTCAGTGCTGGCAGGCATGTCTCCCTCTCCGTCCCCTGCCCTCCTGCACCCCTACTAGTGCACTGCCTGTGGCGTGCCTGGCCTCACTCTCGCTCTATGTGTTGACCTGAATGCATGTCACCACTGCACCTCCCACCATCTTACCTTCTTGCATTACCTTCCTGCATATGTGATGTTTGATGTCCCATTTTTTAGCAATAGTATTGTTTATGAGAATAATAACATTACCTGTGGTGTTTCCATGTCAGTTTCTGTTGAGTGAGTAAGGTATATGAGAGTTTGGGTTTGGGCGTGGAATGCATCTGTGGCTTTTCTTCAATATCTTATGGCGAAAATTGCTTCGATATCCAACATACTCACTGACTGAACACTCCCACTGGTACACAACACCTCCAGATATCAGGTTATGGGTGTACATACAGTGAGTTAATATGTGTAATAACTACTCATTCCTCTTTGAAAGTTATCAGTCATCCAGCTTGCTCTTTACTGTTTCCGCTGTGAGTACAGTACTTTTTTTTTTTTCCCCACACTTCTGTGTCACATCATACCTTCCTTCCTTAAACACAATTGTAGATTCTTACCCTTCTTATTCACATCACTAACATTCCACACAGCCACACGAATCTGTCTATTTTTACTGGGTCCTGGGCAGGCACAGGATCCAGATCGATGGTCATCTGAACTGAGTTAGGTAGAATTTAGGAAGGTAAACAAAACTCTGACCCTCACCATTTTTCACCTTTAGCTTCGTTGACACAAGGAATATTTTTTTCCCATCAGCTTCAAGGTTAAAAATGTTGTGCCGTACATAGAGCAGAAATTTAAAGAAATGTGTATGAAGTAGGCCTACTTTATGTATATATAAATCTTATCTTGGAACATAATTCAGTCCCATGTAGTATCTCTCAGGTCTGTGGTAGGCACCCACTGACAACTGCTAATGATGATGACAACATTCTTCCTGGTGTCTGGAATTTGACTGTGAGTACAAGAGAAGTTGAAAGCTTCAGCTGTTTGGCCAGAACATTTTGTCCAGTCTCACTACATTCTCCCCATATGCATTAACCACCTCAGTCTGATGATGTATTTTTTAAAAATTTTTCTTGTTATTTCCAGACAGTTTCATTGAGTTTAGGATAGAACTCCCATACTGGAGGGATTATAAACTTATGTATTTATACTCTCCAGTTCTAAAAGTCTTTCCAGAGCTGCATAAAAATGTCAGGAGATAGAAAAAATAATTGAAAAATATGCCATCAGATTGAAGCAGTTAATTATTGTCAATGCATTCAATTGCATTAAGCTTCGTGAAATACAGATTGAGACTAAATGGTCAAGAAATTGAGAATGTAAATGCTTTCAGTTATTTAGGTAGTGTGATGAATAGAGGTGAAAGTTTAGATGATTTAAGGGCAAGAAAAGGTTACATCGGGGAAGAAAGGTTGCAGATTCACTACAGTATTCACAAGGAATAAGGAAGTGAGCATGGAAGTAAGTGACAGTATAGGTATGACACCAATTTCCCATCATTGGATTGTCTGGCACCTCTTTTAATTTGGACAGACCAGGACACTTGAAATTCCCATTTCCGCCAAACTAGTTTACCAGGAGGCAACAGGTGGTGTTGGGTGTAGTGTGTGCACTGTGTCTTGGTGGCGATCCCTGTATTTTGTCTGATTCTTAGTATATTGTATTTACGTTTAATACTAGCTCTGGTTTAAAGAAAGAGGCAAGTGTCAGTGGTGCTTCAAGCATAAACACCACTCATTTCTAATACAGCCAAACCTTGATCGTGGTTAATTGGTCCGCCAAACTACCGCAGTGACGAAGCGCCTCAGTAACCAAATAAAGCAATAAATGGGAATAAATGTTGATTCAGAGTCCACAATTCCCACCCCTTTTTTGCCTATTACGTAAATGATAACCCCTACACAGACGGGAGGAACTGGATCAACAATGTTTACACCAAATCTGCTACTCTTGATTGTGAACCAGACGAGCCTTCTCTCATATTTCTTCTTGCTAACTTTGTGAGCCAGCATTGTTTTCAGTGTATTTTTTGCAGTAATTATAAAATTCTTACAATTAACCATTCCTAACCATCATTTTCAGTTTTTATGAATGCTACTCTTTTCATAACACTTTTCATTCTTTCAGTTAAGTTTACTCTTAAATACCATATCACTACTTCATTTGATTCTAAATTGCAGCCACAGTCAAATCAAAAACTTATTCCCACCACATGTATCTACTGAAGCATTGTATAAGTGAGTGTTGATTACATAAAGCGTTATTACTTTTTGAAGTAACTATATTTTGATATGAAAGTCAGTCACAGCAAGGCACACAGTTACGTACCATATTAACCAATACATAGCTACCCGGTGATCTACTGCACAGGCCGCCAATATCCATACATATATTTTCATGCATCTGTCTAGTCAGACAGGTGTATTAACAGCCGTTTGAGGGGATTTATTGCAGTAAGACATTCTTATTATGCCCAAAAAATGAATAAATAAATAAATAAAGGAAGATAAAGTAGAACTGTTAAAAAAAAAAAAAGAAAGACCATGGTTTTCCCCTGCGGATGTTGAGTGACACATATGGTAAGGATTTCTCAACTCTTTAACAGAGGGGAAACAAATATAAAAACTCTTTGTAGACAGTGATTCAAAGAATCATTAGACAAGGTATGAAAGATGACAAGAATACTGAGCTGATTGAGTGATGATGGAATGGTTTCATCAGCATGGGAGTGATGGAGTAGACTTGTGGGCAGCATGATAGAAAAACAGGCTCAGTTGTTCCATAGAGAACTTAATTTAGAACATGAGTGTGATTTCACTGAAGGATTTTAGGTCAGAGGTGTATTGCTGAATTATATGTGTCTCCTGTTGCCACTGTTTAATTATATGTGATATACCATATATGCCAATGTATAAGTTGACCTCTAAAATTCTGAGGTGTAATTCAGATTTAGGCCTGTATTCACCAGATAAGTTGACCCCCAAAATGAGGCAGCACCACTTCCATCTGACTGTCAAGAATATATATGTGTTAACCAGCAGACAGCTGACATCAGTAGTACCAAAACAGCAAAAGTTTACAGCCACCAGACACACTACTAATAAAGTCCAGTATAGGGTTAAGGTACTAGAACTGCCATACCAGTAATTTCCACAACTCAGTCTTTCTTTCTATATTAGCTTTGTTAGCAAAAATATAAAATTTTCCGTTATTTGGTTAGAATTTTCATTACATGACTGTTACAAATGTGGTGTGCAACTGATCACTGTAGGAAAACTGTTCAGAACACATATTGTCTCAATCTGCGGAAATCCTATAGTAATAGCATGTCAGATTCGCCGTCTTGAATAACCATTACCCGGTTGGTATTTGTTTATGTTTGTGGAAGGGTGCACAGCATTGGATACTCCTCACATTTTAGGTATAAAGACCGGTAATTACCGGTAACCACGACTTATTTTTATTAAAGCTCTGTCTCGGCTACAAAAAATAACCAGGTAAGAAGTATTACTGTAGGATTTGTCATAAAAGTTGAGGTATAAGACTAGCATGATAGAATTAGTAGGCTACCATATGGCTGTAGGCTTGCTGGTAGTGTCAGTTCCCTTCTTCGGTATATCCCATGGCCTTATTTTCTTCTCTGCCATGTATCAACAACGTTATGCCCAGCCTGTTAGTTGACCCCTAGTTTTGAGAGATTTTTTTTGATGCTTAAAATGTTGACTTATACCCCAATGTATACTGTATGTGACCTCTGTTAGTTCGGCAAAGCATTTCATCTGGCATTGTTCTGGAACCAAGGGTGCCAGAAATTCAGTGTTTTACTTGTATTATGATTTCCACTCTAATATATGGAAGAGCAGTTTAGACTCTGTTGGAAAGAAACAGATCAAGATTGGGAGGAGTTGAAATTAGTTGTTTAAGAGGAACATGTAGAATTGGGTGGAGAGGGAGACGGGCAGGTGAGGAAGTGATGATGTGGATGTGCTGGAAAACATTAGAGATAGCTGGAGATGGTAGTAGGGAATGCAGAATGAGAGACTGACTAGGAGAGTGTATGTGAGTGAGGTGGAAAGGGGAAGGAGTATCCTGTTGGCAGAGGACCTGGAGGTAACTCGCTTGTGGCCACCCCTTCGAGGATTAAGTTTCTGGCAGTAGTTAGGTTGTGATAAAATTGATTCATTTCTAAGCTGATCATTCACAATTCCGGCCATGATATAGTTAGTCACAGACACTCTTCATTAACTCCGTCAGAATGATGATGCCCAGTAAATTATATTTGTCATAACACAATGCAAATTTACGCAGCGTATGGAGGACTCCTCTTACTGTGAGGGGTTTATGAAGACATTCCTGACCCTATCACTACAAAGAGTCTCTACAAACCTAAAGGTCATCTGGTTGCAGCATTATTAAACTAGAGTAAGATATTATCATAGTGAAGGAGTTAACTTCTCCCTATGGTGGTTAGAGATTTGAGGTATTACCCACATCAGTGACAACTTTCTTGATAGCTTTCAAACAGGCTCTCCTTTTCATATATCTGTATCCTAAGCCATCCCTTTAACTGCATGGAAATAGGATGATGATGATGATGATGACAGCAACTTTTAAAACTACATAGCTGTAAGCAGGTTCTTTAGTGTATAGGCTTGATATTACTCAGTTGTCTTGTGTACAGTACTCATCAGTGATCAGCATTTTTTTTATCCCACCACAACTGCTTTTCCCTCCAGGTAATGTGCCATGTCCTATTATCTATGGTGCGGTGGTGGACTCAGCCTGTATACAGTGGAAGAAAACCTGCAGGAAGGCTGGTGCATGTCAGCTATATGACTCAGATGCCTTCAGGATGTTCTTCCATGGTTAGTCAACACTGACCTGATTATTTAT
>JAGKTI010003266.1:30618-59013 GCA_018397915.1 Birgus latro
TAAATTTATTTGTTTCTCCTTGCTAACCACAAGAATGTTTTCTTTTTTTAAGATGGCGTCAACACTTTCCGCGCCTACTGTATATATATAAATATATACACTGGGTGGTAACCATATAACCAAATTATGGCGCCTGGTGGTTTAGTGGGTAATTAAGGTGCTCCAATCGGATTATGCCGGTGAAGGTTTATATCCTATGGGTGGTTGGGGTTATTGCTCAAGTAATGCCACTCAGGGATGATTGATGTTGGTCACTCTCATCCTAAATGTCAGAACCAACTTGCCTAGCCCCGGGCTCCTACGCTTCTCATGGGGCAACATAGGATTGGATGATGGATGGATGGATGGATGGTTGTTTTTGGCTGGTACATTTTGGTGGCAGTGACAGGATGTGAGGCTGAGGCATGGTTGCCTTGGTTAGCTGACAGCATCCTTGTCCTTACATCCCGGGAATGTGTTGTTCATTGTGGTCCCCAGTGTCCCCAGTGGTGGCCTCCAATGCTACGCTACCATGTGTGTTTTAAACTCGCCAAATTAATCACCAAGGGGAGAAATACAGGATGTAATGGGATCTATAAATGTCTGCACTGCCCACAGGCAAAGTGGGGATCTTCTGTTTGGCTCAGTGGTGTGCCAGGGCCTGAGTTCGAATCCCGGCCAGACTAGCAATTGATTTGTTAAGTTTCATTTCAGCTATAATAGTAGCACAGGTGTACAGTAGTTGTAACCCCAGACTCATTTTGATGTAAACCCTGCAGACCACAGGGAACTATTGCTGCAGTTCACCATTCTCCTTCTGGGAGGTGGAGGAGGGAGTTGATGGAGGTTTGTGCATCTGGGCAGGTTCCCCATCTGCATCAGTGCCACTACAGCAAAGTGTCCCTCTCCAGCATAGAAGGAGGCAAATGAAGGCTGTATTTAGTCACTATAATACAGAAAGTCCCCTATACTGAATAAAATGGTCTGGATATAGCTTGTGTACACTAAGAAACAAAAATGTCGTTGAACTGAAAAAATTTGCTAACAACCTTTATTCATCATCAGTCTACTTACATTTGTAGCAAGCCCAGATGGCTTGCTGATGTACAGCAAACCATTTAGCTTGTCACTCAGTGTCGAATCACCCATAGGCAGAAGGAACTGGAAAGAATGGAAAAAAGAAAGGCAAAAGCAGGAGTGTAAAGTCACCCGTAGGCAGAAAGACAAGGAAAGAATGAAGTAAAGAAAGACAGAAGAGGAAAGGAGGCAGGAGAGTAAAGGGCAAACACCTGAGAGCAGCACTACATCGAGTGAATGGATGGTGAGCGCCCCCACCTAGCTTCAGAATAATTGACTAGTACATTTAAATTTAAGGAGTTTATGAATATATGAAATTTTGAGGGCTGTTATTAATATTACATCTCAAAAAGGAATAGTAAATAGACCTACTACAAAAAGGTGTCCACACTGTAACTTAAAGAAGGGTACAAGATAAACAAGGTAGTGCTGACCCTTCAGCTTAGATCTCCAGATTCTTGGCTTCTGAGGATTTCAATTGTATTTTCTGGGAAGGAGAGTGTGGTCATGCGGGATGTCGGTGAGACATCTTACTGTAAATGTTGGTCCTTTATTAATGTACTGCCTCTCCATTCATGCTAGATAACACCAGAGAGAGTGGACTTGTTCCAGGTCTGGGCAAGGCTTGAAAGATATTTGAAATTCAGACAATGGCTAGGCTTGAAAGATATTTGAAATTCAGACAATGGCTATGCTAGACCCTGTCTTGGAAGCAAAATACAATGTCAGGACTTGGTTGAAGTCCACTCCTAGACTTTCATTTTAGACTTGCACCCCTGAAAGTGTTAAAAACTTTCAGGTAGCTTCAAGTAAATTAATATGATAATAATATACACTTAAATGTGAAAAGTAAAAATTTTTATAGGAGTATTTCTGGGAATTAGATAATGCATCACCACTCTAACCTTTACCTGTTAGAATGATACTGCAGAAAATAAGAATTCATCACCTTATTTCATAATTACAAATCAATTTTTAGTACCAGAGTGGTATGTGACTGCCTAGTCTTATCCCAGGGCGGCAAGCTGCCAATGTAGCAGTTCTGCATCTTCTCACACAGTGGTTCTATACTTCTTCTCATATCTCACAATTTTCATGGAAGAATTCTTTTTCAAAACATTACCAGTATAGGTTTACTACTGTCAGAAAAATCTAAAATTTTAGGGGGTTAGAAGTCAATGTACTAACTCATAATGAGGCAAGGAGAAGAAAAAGCTTCAGGCTGGAGGACACGACCTTGCCCTCGAGAAGTCAGAACACAGAGGGAGTGCGTTTCTCCCCTCCAGTCCAGTCCAGTCCAGTAGAAGGCGTGGGATAAGCCTTTGTAACGGCTCCCATGTTCTCACGTTTATTTATTTCTCTTAAATATTCGCAAAGTGCTCAGCCTTCCCTTAGGGACCCTTATGATAAAACTTTTAAACTACATGTGACATTTCCTTTTAGTAATGTGGATAAATATCACAAAATGTATGGGAGCTCATTGGTAAGACATTATATTAGTCTCAAGTAGTGTCTTTGTTCAACTGAAAAAAATAAATGCTGAATCGATGTAAAGAATACATAACATCATGGAAAAATGTGTAAAAACATGGAATATTACACTGTAACGAATGAATGGCATGTATTTTCAACCTTTACACCACCATTACATGAGGTGTTCCCACACCTGAATAAAATTATCTTAGGGCAGCCTGAGTTTAGTAAACTGTATGGTCAAAAGATTGAAGAGACCAAAAATCAGGACATACTTCACTTAGAAAGATTTCTTTGAGAATAAGACATTTATATAGGGTTATATTACTGTATTGGCATTCAGCCACCATTATACCTATGAAGTGATTAACTAATTGGGTACTAAGGTATTGTACATTACATAGGGTTGGTAAAAAAGACGTGTGTATGCTTACCAATTTCAGTTGACCACTAAAGTTTATTTTTTTGTTCTCAGGTACAACAGGCGCAGTGATGTTGGTGGCATTCTTTGTTGATGTATGTGTCTGGTACATGGCAAAGAGTGTGTCATTTACTGAAGAGGAAGACTCTTGTGGTTCTACTACACAGAGGCCCCTCAGCGCTAAAGAACCGTGTCAGGTACCACCTCCCCCTCCCTCCCCGTCACCCTCCCCATCATGCTCCTCCCCAGCTTCCATGCTCATGTCAGCCGAGTTACGACCCACAACGTCCTCCACTACCATAGTAACCCCCCAAGAGGCCACACCAATGCTCCCAGCCAACCAAGGGGAGACTTCCTGTGTGTCCTCAGTGACAAGAGACCTAAGCATGCGAGAAACACCCCAAGAGGCAACTCCAATGCTCCCGCCTAGCACTGGGGAAACATCAAGTGCGAGAGAGACGCAAACCCGAGTGTGAGGAAGGGCAATTTCTAGTGTGCATTCTTTAATGGAGTAATGATGTTCCTTGGAATTTTAGTAGAACAAATACGTACCTAGGGGTGTGGCAAGTGTTTATATAGCTGTAAGATCCTCGTATATTTATCAGAGACTCGTTTATATTTTTCTGCGTGATCCATGTATATTTTGCAGAGAAATTTGTGTGTAATGAATCACTGTGAGAGACTTGGAACAAGTGAGTGTTTTTAACTTAACTTCTGCAGCTTTGAAAAGAGAAAGTGCAAATGGAGTCTCTTTGGTGTAATTCTGTAATGGGTTGTACAGTAATTAAAAATATTGCTTATACAGTATATATATATTTAAATATATACATAGATAATTACTATGTAAAGACCAAGGTACAGGAGTTATCTATAATGCTGGAACGAGTGAGTGACGTATTGCTTCCGGGGTTGGACAGAAAGCTTATGAAACCTCCCATTCCACGCCAACGCTCTGCCACAATGTCCCTGCTCATAGTTACTTTTGGGATCCATGTAAGTATATACAGTATATATTAAACAGCCTTTGATTTTTTTTTTTACTATCTAGTTATGGCTGCTGCTATATTCCCAGCCTACTAATTACTGTATATCAACTTTTGACTGTGTTGGCAACAAACTAGTCTTAATAAGCTTAATGTGAGTTGCCGATGTAGCATTCACACTTGGAGCCTGGTGTCTGATATGGTCTTGAGTAGATGCTGTTGAGCAGGTGTAGATTGTCTAATGGTGCTTGATACAGATTATTCAACATCTTGAAACACATCACTTGGCTGATATTGTTTTTGCCCTCTGTATTGGAACATCATATCAATCAAGGGTAACATAATCAGTGTTACAGAAAGCTTTTGAATTGTGCATAAATTAGCAGTCTTACCAACTGAATTACTGTACTTAGTACTGTTACAGTATTTACTGATTCTGAAATAACATTTTTAAATTTTTTTTACTGTTTTCAAACATTTCTGTGGACAACTCCTGCATATTGTTGTTTAAACTCTCTGTTCATTTAACTTTTATAAAGAATCTGATATCTGTTAAGTAAACACTGCATAGCAAGCACCAAGTACATTGTGGGTGAATGTATGAATCGTGCACTCAAGGATTTCGGTAGTTGGAGGAGTGGATGAATCTCCAGTCACTTGTTTTTACAACTAATAGTTTATGTACTTACCTTTATCATCAGTGCTTTCATAAATACGAGGGAATGTAATTTTTTTTTTTCCCCCATAATTTTGCCCAGCTGTTGTGAGTGGTGCGCTGCTTTGTTTGTGATACCAGTTTATCTCCTTTGATGCATTTTATATAGCAGATATTGTATTATTTTTATATAATGTTTTTGACGATTTTTAGATACAGCACACACACACACACATGCACACACATACACACACATGCACACATACACACACATGCACACACACACACACACATACACACACACACACTGACGATCACGACCATCAAGTGATCCTGACCAACCTGGTGAATTACACACACACACACACTGATGATCACCACCATCAAGTGATCCCAACCGACCCAATGAATTACACACACACACACACACACACACAGTACCTATATAAAATAGGGTGATGATAATGATGATGATTATTTCAGTGTAAAGTAATGCAGCCAAGAGACTGTCACACACAAGATTGTTAGTGATGGATAGTGTACAGGAAAACACCCTTAGCGTAACTGGATGCACATGACTGTATTGCCTTAGAATGCCTGGATTAACCACATCAGTATGAAAAGCTTTTCCCAAACAAAGTAAAATTGTCTGGCAGCAGCAGAAGGTTGAAAAAATTTCATTGTACTGAATGGGAGTTAATGGAGACTTTTTCTAACCTTTTCAGTATGAGAATTCTTTTTTCCTAATCTTTTCAGTACAAGAACCCTTTCTTAAACTGGATGATATCATCAGAAGGCAGCAGAAATTACTTTTAAAAAGCCACGATGGTACTGAGAGGGTTAAATAGTCTTGGTTGTCATGCAGTACCACCTCTCCCTCAGTCAGTACTCCCAGCACTCTTGTAAATCATTCCTGTGATCTGCAGATGCTAGGCCAGGGAATAGAAACTATAGTTTGTTTGAAGTTTCCCACCAAAGATGGTCTGCTCCCCTTGCAGCTGATTGGGGCTGGTGCAATTATAGGAGGAGTATTCTAAAGCTCATCCTTATTTAAATGAAATTTGAGTACAGGGTGGTCTGTAAATGGTACCCCACTAGAAACTCAGCTGGCAATATCATATGTTCCAAGGATGGTTCTCTCTGCTGGTATGGGCCTAGGTGTGGCAGTGGGAATAGGAAATGAATACTGGTACATGATGCAGGAAAAACACTGACAATGCTGGCTGAGCCATCCCCTCAGTACACAAAAAACCACCTGGCAGAATTGAAGTCGAGCGCTTTATGTGGGCCACCCTGTACCGTGTATTAAACTTCTATGTTATTGCCAACCTCACATCACAGTTTACATAATAATCTATAATCCCATGGTACAAGAAATATTCCAGTAGTTACTGAATACGCTGATGGCAGATGTGACACCTTCAGTCAGAGTATGGCCTTTATTTTATTCTTGGTATTGGCAGATGAAAAGTTCCTCCCAAACAGAATAAAACTGTCTGGTGGTAGCAAGAATGAAATAAAGAATACACCATCAGACAGAAGATATAAACAAGATGAAAAGTGTTGTAAATTCCTGTGTCCCTTCAGGGTTCATTCAGTCACAATTCAGTATTCAATTCATGGGTGTGGCTCAGTTTTCCAAAGTTAAAATAGATGGAGTACAGTGTAATACTAGGAAAGAAAAATGCATTCCTGGTAAAGTATATATTACTCTCAGCATATACAAAAAAAAAAAAAAAAATCAAAATACAAAGAAACCATTCCCGGAAGTATCAGACAGTGTCCTAAAAAGATTGTAACACATTCCTAGGAAACCCACATTCCTAGACACAGTACTGTCTGTTAGCACTGTAAACACCCATTCCCTAGGATATAACAATATACAGTATTATCTTGCAGGATAAATAGCAAACACATTGTCTCAGAGTAAATGTTCCAGTGTAATATAAGCCCCACCTAATTCTCGAAATACTGTTCAGACGTACTCCCTATTACAGTGCTCCACCACTGTGACACAAATCATACCCAAGTCTTGAGGTTACTGTGATGACAGAATCCCATGTATCTACAGTATATACTCCATTGTGATGTACACCATAACTAATTCTTAAGGTAGCTACTGTTAAGACAAAATTGTTTTGTTTCATTTATAAAGGTTCCAGCATGCTTCCATGCATTGGCCTTGGTTACCTAATGGCAGCTTTCCTTGCTGCGCAATCTCTGCCAGCCTCCCTATTCAGTCCCCTATCCCTGAGGTCACATTCTATGACCTCATCCCAGGTCTTTTTCGGTCTGCCTCTTGCAACCCTACCCCCAGCTTTCATACCTCTCACTTTGTGCACCTAGTTGTCATTTCTCATCCTCTCCACATGACCAAACCATCTCAATCTACCCCTCATCACAACATCAATACACTTCAGTTCCATCCTTCCTCTCAACTCTTCCGTCATAAACCTAGCACCTCCAGGCCTTACATTGAAGGATGCACTAAACATCCACCTAATTATTGTCATTTCTGTATGTTTGAGCCTACGAATATCCTTTTCCATAACTCCCCAGGTCTTACTACCATACAGCATTACATTCCTAACACATGCCATCCATTCCATCCATCATCCAAACCTATACTGCCTCAAGAGGAGCGTAGAAGCCCGGTGCTAGGCAAGTTGGTCCTGACATTTAAGATGAGAGTGACCAGCCTTCCTCATCCCCAAGTGGCATTATATGAGCAATAAACCCCAACCACCCTTTTGATATGGTATAAACCTACACAGGCTCAATCCTATTGGAGCCTCTTAAATACCCACTAAACCATCAGGTGCTATAATTTGATTATATGGTTACCATCCAGCATAGTAAATGGTTTCCTGGTGTACAGGAAACCGTTTGGCTTGTCATTCAGTGTAGAGTCACTCATAGGCAGAAGGAAGAGGAAAGAATGAAAGAAAGAAAGACAGAAAAGGTGGAAGGAAGAGAGGAAAGGGCAGACACCCGCAAGCAGCACTACATCGAGTGAGTGGATGGTGAGCGCCCCCATCTACTACATGCAGTAATTCCTTAGCATGGAGGGAGAGCCCTCTCACTGTCAGGAGAGGCAACAGCTCCTTGAACTTCTTTCAACCACTCCTCACTCTAGCCACAGGGCTAACTCCAGCCCCACTTCAAGCACATAATGTGTCTCCCAAGTAACAAAACTTTTCTACACACTCTAAAGACTCACTAGCATGATTGATCCTTTCACGCCTGACAATCTCCACATCATCTCCCCAACACACCGCATACGTGAAATCAGCATGATCTCACAGTCTACCTCTAATACCACTACAGCTCTCATGCTCCTACTTATCACAAATATTGCACAAGATGGAATTACTCCCCATGCCCTTGTGGCAAACGGTGCGTAGCCAATCTCGCTTTTATTTTACAGTACTGCCACCCGCCCTAGATACCATCACTTTTGTTTCATCTTCATTTTTCTCAGGCTCTTGTGCCCCATACCATCTCTTCACTTCTTAAATCATTCATCTGCCTCCCTTTCAGTCTCTGCAGTCAACACTCATAAGCATACAACATCTTCCCATCCCTGAAGTCAAGCGAAAGGGCTTCAAGCACCATGATAAACAATAAGGGCCTCAAGAGTGACCTCTGGTGCACTCCAGCATTCATGGAAAACTCTTCACTCAAATCTCCATTCACTCTCACCTGGTTGTGAGCACCCAAATACATAGCCATAACCACTCTAGCCAGCCACTCCTTGAGCCCAGCCTTTCTCATTACCCACATCACCACCTTTCTAGAGACTCTGCCAAAGGTCTTCTCTAAATCAGTAAAAACAATGTGCAGATCTCTTTTCTTTCCTATATACGAGTATTTTCACTGAAGCTGTCGAGCAGTGAATATGGCATCAGTGCTCCCTTTACCTGCCATAAACCCAAATTGTATCTCATCTGTATTCACTCTTTCTCTAATCATACCTTTTAGAACTGTCTCCATTACCTTCATTAAATGTATCAAAAGTTTTATGTCTGTATAATTTTCATTCTCCAGGTCGTCACCCTTCCCCTTGTACACATTTACAATCACGCTCTTCAGCCATTCATTTGGGACAGCACACTCCTATATATTGTGATCATATTTATCAAATCAACATGTAACCCCACTCCTGTATCCCCTGAGGCCTTTAGCATTCCAGCAGCCAACCCAGACACACCTCCTGCCATCCCCAACTGCATCGTGTCTATTGCCCAGCTCACAGTAGTAATGTCAATCAAAGGCCAGGGCCATACACTGGATCTGCTGACTCCAAACCTTCCCTGCTCCAGTCAAACTCCTCATTCAGCAACCAGTTATAATGCTTTCACTAGGCATCTTAAATATTCTCACTGTTCACCACTACCGTTCCTTCATCACTCCACTGTGAAATCAGTCTTACCAGTACCTAATTCTTGAGGTTGCTGCTAAAACAGAATCCCCACATTAAGTTTTCCACACTGATGCACACTTTAACTACATCTCAAGGTTATTGTTAACCCGATAGCTGCTATGTACATCATATGAAGAATAGCGTGCAACTGCTACTTTTTTTTTTTTTTTTTAAGGCACACTGCATTTTTTGCCCAAATGTCCATAAATAGCAAACTACAGCCAAACTTAGGTAAATAATGAACTCATATTTGGTTTTCCTATTGTTTTTCATACACTCTTTCATTTATAAGAGCAAAAATTATTCTTGAGGGGAAAAAAAAAAATCCAATTTTTTTTGTGCGTGGGGGGATCGACCACAAAACCTAATGCAGCAGTTAACAGGTTAAAACAAAATCCCTGCAAGTATTTTACCAACCATTCTTCACCTACAGACAATCCATAGCCAATTGCATAATGGCCCCTTTGAGGTATAGGAGCCCAAGGCTGCTGGTAGTGAAAGGAAATGCCACTAATCAAAGAGAGAAATATTGCTCAATATGGTGATAGAAGACAGTAGGATGTGTATTTATTCATTTATTTACTTTTTAATATATACAGTACAGTACTTTTAATGTGTGGGAATGCTAGGATGTGTATTTTTATTTATTATTACAGGTATTTTTAAATATGGATACATGGATGGATTTTTAAATACAGTATGTTTGACTCTGGGAATAGACTTGAAAGTCTGTTCCCTGAGGATCACCAGTTCTGTGTGCCACAATAAGGTGCTAATACCCACTGTCCATATTGCATACATGCTTGGACTGTCTCCATCAAGGCTGGTGTAAATGACTTTAGTGGAGGTGGTTCTATGACACATCAGTGGCAATTGTGGAAGATCAGTAAGCTGTATACCCTTTTCACAAAATTTAAGTTAAACTGTTCCCTGCTCATAGCCTGGGGTGGAACTGGTGTTGTTCTTGCATAGCAGATGACGTCTAACCACCTGATGACCACCTATCTCAATTAGCTATTGTACAGAGGTGAAGCTGATTCAGGAAACAAGAAAGGAAAACTAAAGTGGAGATGGAGTATAAAGGAGAAGAACACAGTAAATAAGGAAAGATGGCTTGGAGTGGTGGGAAAGGAGTGGGTTGAGCACTGGTAATGACAGAATGACTGGAAGACATGGTTGTTTCAGCCACCATGAATGAACTCTGAGATTACGGCATCAGATAACTGATTAGATAGTGTCAGAACTACCCAGTGACCTCATTCAAACCAGCACTATTATTTTGTAATTCAGTGCCAAGATTACACTTGTTGAATTATATTATCTTGCACTCATTTACATTTTCTTTTTAAATATACAGTACATAGTCATAATACTGTATTATCTTTTGTTAAGTACCTGTACTGTACCTAGCATTATTCTTCATACTTTGTCTTAGTTCTTAAGGGTACAAATCTGCCAATGTGGTTCTCAGTTTTCCTGCCTCCTTATGTTCATATCTAGAGTGGATGAGACTATGCTGAAGCTCTCTTAATACAGTATTTCATACTGTGTATCAGTTGCAAAAATTTTTGTTAATAGAGGGTAATATTCCATACCTAGAGCATAGTGAGAGTTCCATGATGGCTTTCATGTGTTGCATGCATAGTAACAGGAACTCTGGTGCCCTCCCTTCAACACTGTTAGAATCACAGCATACATTTTTCATGACAGAAGTCATACTGATACTTTAACCTTAGGTTGTCCAGTAGTCTTCCTTTACTTGTTATTGACAGTTCTTATGTATATTTTTTTTTAAATCAGAATATTACAGTAATGAAAGCAAAGTCAACATAACACACAGAATATATGTTGCTCTGTATAAAAGTCAAGTACAGTAAAGTACCTTACGTGTTACCTGCACACTTAATGTAATATTTACATTATAGATTAAACATTTATTTTTAGGTATGGCAAGTCCTCTGTTTATGCAAGAAATGCATAGGGAACCTTTGAGATAATCCCACAGGTTGCTTATCTACATTCGACAATTCTCCATGGTCAGGCAGGCCAGGGTTGAACAACAACCACAGCATCAGTAGATACAATGGGCTCAAAGTGCCAGAGGCATCAGTCTAGACATAGCTACCAAAAATGCATACTGAATCCCAGGGAAATTTGTCTTATGGGCATCTCATGTGGGCCCCCTGGTATGGACCCAGAGACTTACCACACTATAAAGTACACCCCAACCTGTGACAATAGCAGAATGTTTTTCTCATTTTACGCTGAAGTGATGCTGTATTTTTCTGTTTGAGTATTGTATCTATTTTTCAGTGGGCATCAGGGCTGTTTACTGATAACTCTGACAAGCTATAATAACCTCAAAGGTAGATAATGGCATTTCCATTGTCATTTTCAGGTGCAGCTGACTCTTCAGTAACAGTTCCAGGCCAAAAATGTCAAAACAAAAAAGTTCCTAAAAATTGATATAGTGGCATAGGGGAAAGTTATGTATAGTACTGAGGGGTGCAGCATTGAAAGAATTAAACTGAATAATAGTGTCTGGTTACTTCTAGAATACAATAAAATAAGACAGCCTTAGACTGAAATCATTTAGTGATTGTCAAAAGAGAACACACACAATATTTAGACTGAAGGAGTCAAGGGACTGTGTGACAATGGCTCTCTTAAAATTACAGTAGATTAACCAGATAGCATAACTGATGTGTTTGTTCACATACTGCTGATGAATTATGGCAGAAGTTAGCTCTGTACATAAATGAAATAACATACACTGTAACTTGCATGGGAGGACTTACTATACTGGCAATTTTTTTGTGGTGCAATACGGAAATAAATTTAGTTTTAACAAATTAGAAAAATCAACTCTGACAACACCCAATGCTATGTGTGAAAATATCTTGACCTCCTCTCTGTGATGATGTCTGTTTTATATTCTTGCTACTACCAGACAATTTTACTCAGAGGAGGATGGTGGTAGTGAATGGATTACAAAGTATTCCACTGACCCCTTTTGGCACAGGAAATCTCACATAAACCAACTAATATCATCTGTCAGTAGCAGTAGTAAAATACAAAAATACTAGTATATGTCACAGTAGTGAAGTTGACGAAATGTGTATGAGCTGAAGTGGTACTGCTGGACTCATATCCCTTACTTTCATATGCTATATTTTTTTAAATTTAACTTGGCCTAAATTCGCTGAAAATGCTGAGCTGTAGCAATAGATTAATAGTAGATATGACACTAGTCACAAAGAAATGCTGTGGAGAGGCTGTAGAGCTGAATATCATCTTTTTGTACTTTTGAGCTATGTGAAACAAGCTACAAAAGGACAAAAATCTGGGCCAAGTTAAAGTGAGTGGTAATAATAGTAATTGACCCCTTGAACCTGGATGATGTTCTTTTAAGTTCATTCTACCTGCCACCAGATTACTTTGTGTTAATTCAGCTTTGGAAAGACCTTGTATTAAAGGAGTTAAGGCTACATCTAACTTTTCAATTCTAAGAGTCTCTATGCTGAATAGAACTATCTGGTAGCAGCATCAATGAACCAAAACAGTGTCACCTGGTTTCAAGAGATTCAGTATTGATGCAGTTGGCACAGGAGGGGGAGAGGCTATACCTGAGTCTTCCTTTTTCCATCAGTTCTCATTCCTACTAAGATCAAAGAACTATTTTCTGCATTCCCAATCCATGTAAGTTCAGGAAGCTGGATTGGTATTATGACAAAACAGTTGATAATGTATGTAATTACCCTGTGTGTTGGTTATCAAGCATTGAACTGTACTTAGGAACACAGCTTATACAAAGAATTTTAAGTACAGTATTCAGTACTGTAGTAAATAATGTGTACTTAGACCATATTCAGGGAAAAACAAAGTGTCTGCAGACAGCAAAAGTTTTTTGTAAATTTTATACATTGCTGTAAAACAAAATTCCTATATAGCTAGTGAAGTTAAAACATTCTTATTCATTAGTAATAGTGTGCATAATTTATTGAAATACAGTACTGTGCTATAATGTGCAAATAATTACAATATGGTATGTGTTTTGATGAAAATTGTGACTAAAGCAATGATTATGGTAAAGGGAGGTGGGGGGGGGGGGATTGAAGACTGAAACTGACTATTAATCTCACTACTATGGTACAGTGTCTGTGGCCACACATTACATTTACCCATGATGTAATGATATATGTCAAATGCCATCCTAGTGTAACAAAGTTTCAGTTTTCACTGCTTCAGCACTGATTGTATATGAACAGTACTTTAATTACTTCTTCAGCCATACTCTTACTGTCCTAGCCCTTTCACACTAAGGCCTCTTCTGTACTGTATAAAATCATGTGGCAGTAGCATCCTGAAAGGGTTAATGGAAGTTAAGCATTTGAGGGCCATATTCTTTTGGGGTCAGAATGCTCCCCAGCACCTCTTCCATACCAGTTTATTTTTTCCTGTGACACGTTTTTTTATATGGTATGTGAAACAAATTGTGTCAGTAATAACAAGATATGGATAACATACAAGGAAATTTAGAGTAGCGCAAACTGTATCATAAAGTAAGTTATGCTAAGGAGGCTTTCATGCCAGCAAAACTAGGGCTCTGGGTACCTGACGTGCACTTTGTATGGCAGACTTTGGAATTCCACTTCTCTAAATAATCAGTATTATTTTGCAGAACTGGAACTGTTGTGTATCACATTAAACAGGAAACTTTATCCACCATCACGGGATATATCCCTTGTGGGCAGCTTCTTTTTCTCAATTGCTATCCACACAAACTTGTCCAGTGACACTCATGTAATTGCCATAACTATTGTTATTTTTAGTAGAGTGAAACCATCATGTCAGCTTTATACGTGGCACAGATACATTTTAGTTTAAATAAATATAAAATTAGTTTTGTAATTTTCAGGTACTCTCCTCTTACACTTCAAGTAGCTGCATTACTGTACTTAAATTCATAGTGTTGACTTTTGATACTGTTGAAATATGAATTTTCACAATTTTTGATTAAATGCTGATGTGCCTTGTAAGGGACATAGGGTACTTATGGTTAGGATGCTGTACTATACTGTGATGTGATATCCTGCTTGATTGTACCTTTTTAATGTTAGTATTTCAGAAGACACTAATGATCAAGTACCCGTACAGAGCTGTTCGTACTTAATCAGGGAAATCAGTTGGAAAATTATGTGGCTGGTAGATTTGTGCGGCTTACTATAAAAATCATTAGGCGAGCATGACTTACTGCAGCACAATTACCAGGGAGCTGTCCATCGCTGTATTATCCATGTCATAACAGTGTTTTGACTTTGCAGTTAGTGTTTATTACTGTATGTCTGACTCAAGGCCTCTGTGCCTCGGAGGTGTTAACATGAGACTGGCTGCCATTTATTTATTTATTTATTTATTATCTATCTGTCTAATTGCCAGACACCATAATCCCATAAGGGGTGGCCATTTGACTTTGAGTTATTTATTTTACGGGAGGGGCACTAACCCTCCACCAACCCACTTGTTGACACGTAGGGAGCACGTATGGTTTGGTTATATGGTTACCACCCAGCGTTGTAAATGGTTTCTTGGCTTACAGGAAACCATTTGGCTTGTCACTCAATGTAAAGCCACCTGTAAAGAAAAGAAAAGCAGTAAGAAGTGACAGGAAAGATGGGAAAAATAGGAAGAGAGGAGGGCAGGCACAGAAAAAGGATGATAAAGGCTAAGGAAGAAGTAGGCAGCATTACATCAGGTGAGTGGATGATGGTCGCCACCATCTGTTTATTATAATTTTTATTGTTAGTTGGAGGCGCTAACCATCCACTCGCTCGATGTGGTGCTGCACTCAAGTGCTTGCCCTTTCCTCTCTTCCTTTTTTCTCTCCATACATCCTCTTCTGTCTGTCTTTCTTTCATTCTTTCCTCCTCTTTCCATCTATGGTGATTCTACACTGTGTGACAAGCCAGATGGTTTCCTGTTCATCAGGTAGCATCTACTATACTGGGTTGTAACCATTTAGCCAAATTTTGGTACCTGATGGTTTAGTGGGTAATTAGGCACTCCATTCGGATTGAGCCGGTGCAGGTTTATATCCTAGGGGTGTCTGGGGTTTATAATGCCAGCTGAGGATGAGTGAGGCTGGTCACTCTCATCTTAAATGTCAGAAACAGCTTGCCTAGCTCTGGGCTTCTACACTCCTCATGGGGCAACACTGGATTAGATGAATGAATGAATATTATATATTTATATTTTTTTACATATTGAGCCATTCAGGAAAAGTTCTTCCTTTCATCTAGGCTACAATGTCTGAATTATATACTGTATAGAACAGTATCTGAATCATATACTGTACAGTAACATAGCCTGATTCAAATTCATTTGTGGCAGATTTTAAAAGCGAACACTGGAAATACGTCCTTGCATATAATTGCATATTTGCATATTGAATTGTAATCACCAATTCCAGTGGAATAGATTCATAAAATAAGTGAAACTTCTATGTCCAGAATATTTGTCACATGAACATGAACTACCAAGAAGAGTATTGCTCTTTCACTGGTAACTTGCATCAGCAAGCAAAAATCCCTGATCCCTCACACAGTCCATTCCAGCAAAATAAATCTATGAGAATTAGTTTTCAAAGAAAATAAGGACTGTAAATTGCCTTTCATTAAAAGGGAAACCTCTGACCACATGTAATGGGCCTTTCAAAAACTTTAGATAACTGTTTGGAGAAGAATTATGTACGACAGAAAGACATTAAAGTGAAGGGGGTTAGCCCCTTCACTAAGATAGGACTAATCCCATCACTAAGATAATGACTGTTAATTTATTACATTTGCAACTATCAGACATTTATATTTAACTTAGGAAGATCATTAAAATAAGGGACGTGCAGGTATTAGTCACAAGACAAGTAACTGCTTGAAGTACAGCAGATGTCATATCACTTTCTTCATCTCATATTTTATTAAAGCTACTTGTTTGGTGTCTTCAGTGTCTCCTGAAATACTCACATGAACAGAAGAATATAAATCAGTCAGTGCAGATCATGTTATCAAACAGCAACAAATTGCTACTCATCATTCATACCTCCTGCAAGTAATGTCCGTAATAGTCTTGATCATACATCACCTAAATTGATGAATTTTTAATGACAGTGACAGCCTAATTATTTATAAAGTTAGCAGTATCATAATAAAGGTTGAATTTTCTTTTATTCATAGATATAATGGGGAAAGTAAACATTTTAGCCATTCATTTAAGAGTTTAAAGGTGATTCATGAGCTCTGCTATCAACAGAAACGTTGTGAACCTTTGGTAACCTGTGGTACTGGTAACAGAACAATGTTCAGTTATAGTGTTTCCTAATTACACAGTTTCTTATGACAACCAATACACTGAGCTACTTGTAATCCCCATCAGATGCCTCCCTGTTATATATACTGAGATATCAGAGTGTATAGAAATAATACAAGACATTAGTACATTATGATTCATGTATATTTTGAGTCACTGACTGAGTACTGAATGCCAGATTATGAATGAATTTCACTGAACATATCTAAGCAGTTGATGAATATATTTCATTATCTTCTACTCATCATACACAAATTAATATTTGCATCACCAAAAATCCTTAATGTAAGTACTGTATTTTGTACAGAAGTAAAAAATGCAACTGAAACTGATGCCTGGAACTTGACAGTGAACTCATGAATATGACACTGGAACTTGACAGTGAACTCATGAATATGACAGTGTGTTGGAATCACCTCAGGCATCCATTAATTATTCAAGACACACTGCTACCTTCCCTCTTGCAAACAGCAAGCATGTATCATCTCTATAGTAACTTCATGAAAATAGCATAATCATCGGGTCCAGGAGAAGGAGGCTTCCTCTCCACTCCAGTTTTAGCACCAAGATCAGGGACTCTATTATTATCAAGGATGTTATTACATTATTCCAGCAAAAGGGAAATCATGGTATTGTATATGAAGGAAAGGGTAAATATCCTATCAAAACGAAATTTCTGTTCATGTGCCCTACTGTCTTATTACCTTATGGAGGATTTTTTGTTTAACAAGGTAAAGTAATTATTTTCTTAATTCCAGAGGTTGCAGTGGTGCCTAAAAAGATGCCCTAAAGCAGAAATTATCTCCATGCTGCAGGGTGTCCTCTAAGAGGCAGTTATACTGGAGCACATTTCACTTATATTTACTGTAGATATGGTTTGTGCTTGACATGCTTCTCAGTGAGAAAAATTACAATCACGCTTTAACAAAAGGGAAACATGATGCCCTGTTGGCAGTGGGGTAATAGACATTAGGGAGCATTAGGCCTTATTCATACTGATTAGTGATTAGGAATGACAGCACACAGACATACACACTGCGAGTTTGACTATTTATTCTCAAGGTACTTGCAACCATCTTACTTAGGAATATCATCAGAAGAAGGCAGTAATTGAAATACTGAGAATAAATGAATTTTCCATATGTTTTTCTGCCATCATATTTACCAAGTGAACTGTGATCATCTCTGGGACTACAGGGTCAATAAGGACAGCTTTGGCTCATATCTTACATTAAAATATGTGGCAGCTTAAACAAGCCCTGAGTTTTAACTGAAAGTTAAGATGATTCACAACACATTAAAACTTTTATAAGACAGGTAACTTTATGACATCCGTTCCCATAGATGCCACAGCATTCTTTGGAGGTATGGAAAGTTAGCATTGTTTTTATAGTCCAGCAATTTACCCCTCCTCTCCCCACAGGCACACTTAATATAGAAGTGAGATTGCACAACAGCTTGGGCTTTTTTATGTAATTTTTCTCATCCATTTAACCCCTTGAATCCAGTGATGCATTTTTTTTTTCATCCTTGTTACTTCCAGAGTATTTTATTCAACTTAGGAAAAGCCTAATGTTTAAAAAGTCTCATACACTAAATAAAATCATCTGGATATGACAAGAAAATTAAACTGATGTCCCCAGGCTGGTTTAAACCTCTTCAGCCCAAATCTTATCCAATCTGGAAAAAAAAAAAAAAATGTTTCCCAGAATTAAATAAAGCATGCACCTGAGCTGAAGGGATTGCTGAAATTGTTTCTAACCAGCACAGCCTACGGATCTCTTAACTAAGTTGAATATTATTATCTGGTGTTAGCTAGAATGAAATAAAAAATGTTGGTCCTCCGTATTCTGAGGGCACACATAACGGACATCCCCATGAATGGCGAAATCAGCAGATAATTGGCAGCCCTCCAAAACAGTCCATGCAGTTGCAGTTTAACTATATGATTGCCTAAAAACCCTTTGCAGTGCCCCCAAACATTACTGTAAAATAGAATCTATTCACTTAAAGTTAATCCTGAAATACCAAAATACCTTGTTAAACCATCTCAAAATAAGCTAGACTTTTTTTTTTTTTTTTTTTTGATGGATTATAAACTCAAAAATAACTGAATCCACAAATATCAAAACTGCAAATAAGGAGGGTTGGACTGAAGGGGTTGGCGTGGCTTACTGAATTCTCTTCTCAATGTATTTTCAGTACAGTACCTAGCTACATGAGTGAATTCATGGTACCTGAAACTTATATTAGAACACAGTAATGTGATGTGTACGACTCTTGTATAAAAGACTGTGACTGTTTTATCGTCATATATTGAACTGTACTGAGTTCGTTAGTGTTCTCCATTAAAAACTGTTGGGTAAATGGAACTTTTATATGATTATATAAATATTGATATGTTGCTTGAAAGAGGCCATGCCCTTCATAAATGAAAAAAAAAAAAATTATTAGCAGTATGTATTAATGTACCATGAAATTGTTAGTTTTTCATCTAATTTCTGTTGGAATTATTAACTCTTCAGCCCAGGACTTTATTTTTACTTGCTGCTACCAGGGAATTTGATTTGATTAAGATCATCCCATTAGTAAGGGGGTTATATGGGGCTAGATCTAATCCTCCCAGCTTGAAAAGTCTCTCCTGAGCTGAATAAACTGGAGGTAGCAAGAAAAATGCAAAAGTTGTCCTTTGGCTGAAAGGGTTTTAACTACACTGTAGTGGATTTTTGGCAGAGATAACCTTGTATTCTAGATGTGACCTTAATCCCTTCAGTCTGATGACTTACATTGCTGTACTTTTATTCTCACTATTGTTGGATGATTTAACTTAACCAAGAAGACCCCCCCCCACCTCCTGGTGGTGAAAGGAGTTAATAATAGCTGTATCATAACCTCCCTGTTCTAAAAGTCTCCCCAAAGCTGAGTAAGAATTCTAGGCATTAATATATATATATAGTATATAGTTACAGTGAAATGGTAAACCCCTTCAGTCTGATGATGCTGATCGTATCTCAACCTTGCTACCATCAGAAAATTTTATGCATCTTACGAGACTTTTTTTTAATTTTTTAACTAAAGAGAATAAGTACATCATCACCAAACATCCTTCATTAACCCCATCACTGCTAGGAGGTTTTGTACGAGAAGTCTATTGTAAATAGAAGAAATTAATCAGGAGACAGCGAGAATATTACAAATACATGTACTGTATATTGTGAGGTTGGAGTGGTTCACTGAACTACTGACTCAGTGTACATTTATAAGCATACTGTTGAGAACTAATACTGTACTGTACTTCTTATATGACAGTACATAATTCTACACCACCATCACCCTTCACTCCTTTAACACAAAAGTACTTTCCAATGTTAAATAAAATCATTTGATGGTAGCAGAATACAGTAAAATAGGACATCATCACACACACAGGGTTAATGCAGATTATATTCACCTCCAACCACAAGACAGTAAAACTTCACTATATTGAACAAAATGAAAGAAGACTCCACCCCTAAAATGCACTTAACCCCTGAAACACAATTGAATGGTGCATTTACTGCTATTTCAAAAATTTTCTTCAGTTTAGAGACTTCAAATTGGAAGGGCATATACAGCCTTAGTAACCCCTAAGGTGCTGCAGAGGGACACCTTCATGTGGTGGCACCAGTGTAGTTGGGTAACTCCACTGACTGGTTATATAAACATCCTCCATCTCCCTCCCTGTCCTCCAAAAGGAGGAGGGTGGACTGCAGGATGAGGGCAACTTCTGCCTGCAGTCCACTAAGTTCATGTTTCATTTGTTGTGTTTTACTCATTTATTCATACTACCTCCAAGCAGTTATATTCAGCTTTGGGGAACCTCTTTTATTGAAGCAGTAAATGAAAGCTGTATCTAACCTCTCCAGCTGGAAGTCTCTAAAGCTGACTCAAACTGTTCGAAGGTAGTAAGAATAAATTGGTTAAGCGTGTTGCTGGATTGGAAGAGAATAATTATATCTCCACTGAGTTCAGTGAAATACATCTTGGAGTAGCATGAATTAAATAAGTAAAGACATCCTTCAGGAGAAGAAGTGAAAACTGCCTAAGACCTTATTTCTTTCATTAAACTGAACAAGATACTGTACTGTACTTATTGTTGCAGGAATTACCGTGATGGAGAACAAAATGACACTATTCTGTTATAAACCTTTTTAGTTATAAAAACTGTGTTACTGTGATTTATGAGTTCTCTCTAGGCCTGATACTGTACTGTCATCCTTGTACATAGTGCTACAGTACAAGTACTTATTTTCCATTGTCAGCACACTTTATTTACAGTACTTTTTTCAGAGTTAATAACTTTCAGCCATATATTAGAGGTGTTTATGGTCCTTTACAATGGTATTATGTAATGCAATCTTGTTTGTTGCCATGCCTTGAGGATCAAATGAATAATGAATGGTTACATGGAAGTATAATACATTGTTCTTATCATCAGCCTGTTGAGATATGTCATTGATGCCCCCCCTCTTTTTTTTTTCTTTTTTTCTAAACTAACACAACCATAGGTTTTCTAAAATTCAGACAGATTCAAGAGAATGTTACTCAAAATCTGTGGACAGGAAGATTACAAGAGAGTAACAAGGAGTTTACTAAAAAGGTTTTGTACACTGAGGGGGTACATCAATGTCAGTATCTGTATTATGATATTTTTTACACATTTTATCTAGTATATTAGTATTTTACAAAACAAATTAACAGTTTCCATAAAATTATTGCACTTCAGGGTTTCATTCTGGCTGCTGTCAGATGACAATATGCAGCATAGGAAATCCATAGCAAGAAAAGGGTTGATTCATTATGACTAGCAATATATCAAGTTGTCTGAACTACCTGAGAAGCTGAGACTTAATACCAGAGGAAATTTATTGTCTGACAATGTATTTAAGTATGAATGTGGTTAATAAAATGAGATTTTTAATCTTAAATTAAGATGTTGTCTTAAAGCAGTATTATATGTTATAGATTTTAAAACTATGGCATCTGTAAGAGACATACAGTCACCCAATACAAAGGGTTTATTGAAATGTGTAGAACTATATTATATACTGTACAATATAATAGACTGTAGCACAAATTCATATATAGGCTATTAAGTAGAGAACCACAAGATCTTCTGGGTAAAATAAATTACTCATATAGTAAGTTCTGCCTGTTTATACTGCTTTATCAGAACATGCATTTCATGTGATGTACTGTACTGTGTATGTGAATTTATAATAAATACCTGAGGTATCTAGGCACATCAGTAACATAAATTGTTTGAGCAAAAAAAAAAAAAAAGGAAAGAAAAAGAAAATAGGAAAAGAAAAGAAAATCAGTTTTTAATACTGTAAACATTTATTTAGAATAAATTAACTACAAATTGAATTTGGCAGCTTATTATTGGTACAGTACTGGCAGTGGAGCTGTCAGAAATACCATGTTTAACTATTATGTATAGGAGGACTCTTGTAGTTGCTGTAAATGTAGTACTGCACACTCAAAATGATAACTGCTTCAAGGTAAAAAGTTGTGAAATAGCCTTGATGACTTGGGTAACCATTTTTTATAAGATTTAAAATTACAGTGCAGGCGGTGTTAAAACATTACGCACCAGTTTTAACATAACTTATCCCCCCATTTTTTAGTGACTGTAATATGTTGGTCATAATTATGCTGTATATATTAATGTATCGAATCCTTTTACTGACATTTTCTAGTTCACTCAAGTGGGACCAATATTTTTGTATGTAAATAAAGCCTGACTTGCTCTTAGTGCTTTTTATGTATACATATACAGTAAACACAAAGGTGGTAGGTGATGGTGACCATCATCCACTCACTTGATGTAGTGCTGTCTGCCTTCTTCTCTTTGTATATCTACCATCTTTCCTGTCACATTTTATTACTCCTCTCTCCTTTTCAGGTGGCTTTACACTGAGTGACCTGATTAATGGTTTCCTGTAAGACAGGAAACCATTTACAATGCTGGTTGGTAACCATTTACCACATAACCAACCCATATGTGTTCCCTATGTGTCAACAAGTGGGCTTACAGGAAACCATTTACAGTGCTGGGTGGTAACCACATAACCAACCCATATGTGTTCCCTGCGTGTCAACAAGTGGGCTTACAGGAAACCATTTACAATGCTGGGTGGTAACCACATAATCAACCCATATGTGTTCCCTATGTGTCAGCAAGTGGGCTTACAAGAAACCATTTACAGTGCTAGGTTGTAACCGCATAACCAACCCATGTGTGTTCCTTATATGTCAACAAGTGGGCTGGTGAAGGGTTAGTGCCCTTCCCCTGCAAAACAACTAACTCAAAGTCAAATGGCCACCCCTTACAGGATTATGGCATCTGGCTGTAGATAGATAGATATAAGCACAATACACTTAAGTAGGACATGAGTGAGACAGTTGGAAATGACACTGTTAAGAAGTGCGTCCGTGGGTTGAATAGGGTGGGTAGGGCAAGAAACATAGTTCCAAGAAAGATGTTAAGTAATGAAGCTATTGATAAGGAAGAAAAGAATGTTCACTAATGATATGGTCATGCAGAGAGAATGAATAAAGGAAGAGTTGTTGTAGTTAATGCCATTGTGTCCTGAGGATTATCTGGATAAGAATATAGGTGGTGAAAAGGGTATATGTGAACAAGTTTGAAGGTGGGAGGAAATGTGGTTGACCAAGAGTATGAGTATGAGTGAAAGGTACAGTATGAAAACAAGGAAGCTATATGACAAATAGGGCTGGGTAATAATTGACTGTAGAACCGATTCCTGTGATTACAATGAGCTACTTTAGAATCAGCTCGCAAACTTGGGAACTGATTTCCCTGTAGTGATTCTACTAATATTACAGAAGACTGAGTTAGAGTAAGCTGCTTAACACTGCTGCTGAAATGTGTCACTTGCTGTTAGATTCTCTAAGAGAATCAAATCAAATTCAGTGATGGGGTGAGGCAAGACAGTTGCAGGCATTACTAACATGCTGGGACTGAGTTGAAGTGTGGATGCCCTCCAGGAAGCAAGAATCAGTCCCATAATCATAATTATTATCAGCAAATGTGTTCATTAGTCTGTTGTTATGCTTTCTTTTGAATGACATACTTTTAAGGCCAGTTTGGTTGGTTAGGGTAACTTCAAGGGAATCAATAAGTGTGACTGTGAGGGACGTTAGGACAAAAGTCCTTTTTTCCTGTGGATTCTGTCACTACTGTTACACAATAATGTGATACAAGATTGGCCAAAATGCCATATTACAGACAGATGGATTGTACTGTACTGACAACCACAATGAGAATTATATCTTTTGACCCAGTAATGGATACTGGTTTTAGTCACGTGTATAGAAGTCCTAGACACTATGATCTTACTGTAAGCAGTGACAGAGGTATAGTGATAACCAGTTGTACAGCAGGGGTAGGTTAATAATTCCTGGGGACAAAACACTGGCAATGGCAGCAGGGTATCTTGGTGGAAAATTTTGTTCATGATGCACATTTTTTAACATGCAGCATTTAAATAGCATCCTTTCATGGCAGTCTTCGACACAGGCTGACTGTTGCTGAAATACAACTCACAAGTCCTCTCTCAAGTGGTGCAGGACACATGGACATGTGCTGAGGACTCGTCACTGGCCTCTAAGCTGGTGAATGGCAGCTCATATGAGTTCTAGAGGGCTTTACATTAGGATTACTATATCTGAACATCCAAAAAAGAGGATGCTCTACAAAGAAGTGGGAGGAAGGGTGACTAAAGCAATAAATCCGAAGTTATTCCGATTGTATTACCATAACGTGCTATGTACTGTACATTAAGATCTGAAAGAGTTGTGGAATAAGTCACAAGTCTAATTCATCAAATTTTACTGGAGCCAGGAGAGGTACCTATGGTAACAGTTCATGACAGAAGGTGACCTACACAGCGAGTCATTTCAGTCCAGGTTTGAATTGGCATGCAAATACTCTACCGATTTTTGTCTCGAGAGTAAAATTGCCTAATTCTGTACTAAAGTATTACCAGTTGCACATGGAAAATTTTGATGAAATGTAAAACGGGCAAATTTTCATATGCTTCCTCAAACTTGATGAAAAGTATGTGTAAAAAAAATTTTCTCATCAGACTATGTTAATCAGATGTTATTGTATTTCTAATTTTCTAGTGAACTGAAGAAATTGGCAGCCATTTTTAGTTTATGTCAACTGCTCACAAATAACCTCTTGGAAAACATTTGTTTAATGATACTGAAAGATGTTAAGAACATACTAGAAAATTCAAAATTTTCTGGGGGGGGGAAAAAAAAAATCATGGCTCAAAAAATGGCGATTCATTTTCAGAAAATCATGACCTGACGAGCATTCTGTAGTCCTAGCATTAGTGTTTTTTAAATTTAACTTTTCCATCATTAAGACTGTCCTGTGCAGCCTGTTCCCGGTATATATATATATAAGTTACACACAAAATTCATCAAAAACAAGGAAATGCACATTTTGCGTCATTAAGGGTATGTCCAATCTATTTCAACCCTTCCAGTATTTCCCAACCGTAAGCATTTATTGCTCATTTTTCTTGCTATATATATGTGTGGTAAGCAGATAAACAGTTATCTCAATACAGGACGGTGAAGGCCAGTTGAAGATAAAACTGAATTCATTGGCACCCCAGGGTGGTGTTTAGTATTATACCTCCCCAACATCTTCCTTTCCCCTGGGCCGCGTGGCTTCCAGCCAGCCAGCTCATCATGGGGCTGGCGACAGTCGTGGTGTGTTCTTTGACTGGTGTCAACTTTTCCTAAACTACCATTATCCACCAACTAGTACGAATACTTCTACTTCACACCTTGCAGTAGTTACAGGCTGTGAGGAGTGCCAACTGGAAAGCACTTTGTTCAGGTATGAGCCTGGTTAATTTGATTCGGTATGCGGGGAGAAGTTAGTTATGATAGAGAGAAAAATGTTGAAAAAAGAAAGGAAAACAAATAATGGTATGGATGAAAAGGAGGTTAAGGAGGGATGATTATACAGCAACACCTCAGAACTGATGATGATGTGCGTGGAGAGAGATGCAGCAGCTGGTGTCAGAAACATAGAGCTCGCAAGGAACAGGTACAGTACTGACGTGAATGATAATTGAGGGCATGAGAACAGTAGATGAAAAGAGGGAAGAAGAGGAAATAATGGAAGTGGGAGGCATAGAAGGAAGAGAAAGAGAAGTGTGTGTGAAGAGAGAGTGTGTAGGATCAGTTATGGAAGGGAAGAGTGAATAGCTGAAAAAAGAGGGAGTAAAAGTTGAAAGATGTGTAGGCTAAACAAAGAGGGGGAGATGGAAGAGGATCAAGACTGAATTATATGGTTAAAAAGATGAAGTAGAAAGGAGACGGGAGAAATGTATAGGTAAGGCAAGGGGGGAGGCGTATGTATGGACTTCATTGTTAACACTCCTCCTTCTCCCCCGCTTTCCCTCTCCAGTGACCCCAGTCCCTTTCCCCCCCTCTCCCACCCAAGCCTTAACATGATCAGTCTTGCGTTCTACATATTTATTACCTCCGCCAACGAAGTTGAAAGAGGTTATGTTTTCACCTGTGTTTGTCTGTTTGTCCACACGATATCTCTAAAAGTTCTCAATGAATTTCAATGAAATTTTGCGGAAGGGTGGGCAATGGGCCAAGAAAGAAAGAATTATAGTTTGGGGCGGATCCGGATCCCGCAGTGGCATTGGCGGAGATATGCCCTCATTGAGTGCTTTGCAGTTGCTGAGTGTGGTATGCTGACCTAGGGTAACTGAAGGTAAACACTGGAGTGATGCGATGTCTGGGTGGTGATGCTTGTGGTGATGGTGTTTATGTTGTAGTTGTGATGGTAACGGTGATGATGGAATCAGAGTGGTGGTGATAATATTGTGTAAGTGGTTTTGGTGGTAGTGGTGATAATGTCTGCATGGTGTGTGTGTGTGTGAATGGTAGTTAGGTGATGGCGTCAGAGCAGTGTTGGTGACTGAGCTGTGGTGGTGATGGTGGTGTTTGGTTGTTGGTGGTCGTGGGTGTTTGCGTGGTAGTGATGGTGGTTGTGGGTTATGTTGGTCGTGGTGGTACTGTGGGCTGTCTAGGTGGTGAGTTGGTGTTTCGGTGGTGGCAGCAGTTGTGTTGGTCTTGGTGGTATCTGGGTGATGAGTTGGTGTTTCGGTGGTGGTGATGATGATGATGATGGTGCTACTCGTATCTGGGTGACTGCGGTGGATGGTGAAGGTGCATGGGTAGTGGTGGTGTCTGGTCTGGATGACTGGGGCGATGGTGCCCTCATGGGTAGTGGTGTGTGTGTCTGTGTGTGTGTGTGGCCAGCAAGAAGACAGCAAGTGTCTAGATAAGGTGGAGTGCCAGATAACAGATAAGGATATTTTCCCCGCCTTGCTCTACACACCCAGTTGACAGACCTGGGGGGGTAGTAACAACACCCCATAAATCAGGCTTCTTCCGGTGAGTTCGATTTTGCTGTTCCTTTATTTATTTATTTGTTTACGATAACGGTTTGTATTTTTAATTCTTTCCACCGCATAACAGTTTGTAGAGTTAGGTTGATAACTGAGGAGAGACGGATAGTTTGGAACTCTGCGTATATCACGCCTGTTCTGATATCGCTGGTTATTTCTTTTAGGTTTGTTTCGATCCTCTAACGATTTTATGTAGAGCAAAGCGGGGGAAGAGATGGATAGTCAGCCTTTCCACAAATAACGGTGATACAGATGAGTCATGGTGTCGCGAAGCAGTCCTTCGTTGTACGATGACGGCATATATACAGTATTCGTGCTTACTGTCACCTGACTATTTGGAGTTGGGAGATTAGTGAGAAGAGCCGATTATTATTATTAATTATTATTATTATTATTTTTTCTGAGACCTGTTCCTGTGAGTCCTCCCTCAGAACCTCAGAATTAAGTATTGAATCTGGTGATATTATCCAGCTTATAAGTCCAGCTGTGACTCACCATTGACACCATCCCTACCCATCCAGTCTAGCCTAACCCTCTCAGTCCACTCCATCTATTTCGACTCTCCCCCCCCCCCTTGCAGTGGTGGGGGAAATCTTTGACCAGAGCCTTCGCACCGCCATTACCTTCTCACATAGAGCACCCACCTTTACCTACCCCGCCACCCACCACCATCAAAGTCTGTCCCGCCCACTCCTTTCCACCCAGTCACCCCTCTTCTCTTTCCCACCCTGGTTTAACTTCCCTCACCTTCCCACCCTCAACCTAACCCTGCCACCGTAACCAAACCTACTTAATCTAACCATAATAGCCATGTATTATTTGACTTTCATACTTAAACCACAGTACTTAACCTCCACAGCATATCGTTGTGAAGTTGTTTTGGTAAGGAGAGTTGTGAGATTACACGAGAGTAACAACTGCGTAGCTTTTTAAGAGCTGTGAAGTTAGGAAGGTGGTGGACTGAAGGTGTTGCGGTTAGGAAGTTGGGAAAATGGTAAGGTTAGAAGGTATGGTGAGGTTAAGTCGGGAAAGGTGAGGTTAGGAAGTGGTAAGGCTTGGATGGTTAAGTCTGGTACTCCTAGGAGAACAGGAAGATTAGATTAGGTCAGATGAGTAATTAGAATGAATGAACTGTTTCGACCGGCTTGCATACACCTAACATGACCGCCCTGCATTAAATAACAAATCTACCCGTATTGTATAAACCTGGCTTTATTGGACATGTTCAGGTCGTGTTTTGTTGATCCCAAGCCCCCTCAGTACGATGGCGTCTTGTTAACTTTATGTATTTATTTTACTATTTTTACTGTTAGGCTGTTTTATTTCAGAAGTGCCCTCTTGTGGTTAGGAAGTTAATGAAGGCTTTATTTAACCATGACAGTTGGAAGTCTCGTCTAAACTCATTAAAAATCGTTTTGATATGCAGATAAAGAATTGTAAAGACGTTATCATTGTGAAGGAAATAGCTACAGTTCTCTCTCTCTCTCTCTCTCTCTCTCTCTCTC
>JAGKTI010003267.1:0-24544 GCA_018397915.1 Birgus latro
AATGATTCTGACTGGGCGGGCATTTGCCCTCCCTTTTTGCCGCCACTGACTACCACTCTGCCATACGTACTCCCTGCCTAATTCATCCATTGTCATGAACATAACAAAAATCTAAATGTCTGTGCATATAACAAATTTATTGTCTTATGAACCCTCTGATGTTTGTTTCTTTGTTTTCGTTTGACAACGCAAGTTTTAAAGATCCTCTATTTTAATGCCATTATTTATTTATCTGAGAAACGTGAACGCCTCGTGACTATTAATTATTCTCCTTTGACTACTGAATTACAAGCCGTGGCAACAAAAACACCAACAACTCAACCCTTCAATCGCCAAGAAAAAGGCACCAGAAACCTCGAAAAAGTCGCTTAGACCTAAGTTGCCCGAGTAACGCTGCCAGAAATACCTCAAGCGCGACATCGCCCTTCTGACCATGATGGACCTGGAACATTCCCTACTAGCTAAGGACCATATACTTGTTGACAGACACTGCATATAACATACCCTGTAACCGTCCTCTACACTACTCTCCTCCAGTCATACTGTGGGAAATCTATACAGGAGGGAAGTTTCTGAACACAACGGCTCCCATCACTAAACTATGCTTGATTTGAAATTCACCCATTACCCTACATACTTTTTTTCATACAACAGGCCATAAAAACAACTTTGAGTGATACAAACGATGATGGATCAGGGGTGAATTCTCTTGCAATGTTTTCATGCCATATCAACAGATGCTGCAGGTAAAGTCAGCAGTAAGACAACAATGGGGAGGAACTACAGAAGCAAAGCAAACTGTCGGTGGAGCATGCAAAACATGGAATGGTGAAATAGAAACAGCGTGATAATGGGAGATGAAAATTTACAAAATGGAAGTGGGGGAGGGCTGAAGCGATGGCAATAAGAGCCGTGTGAGGTGATGCTTGGGAATTGTCTGCAGGAACGATCAAGCCTGGTGAGATGGTGAAAAGGTATTACGGCTGGAGCGCTGGAGGTAAGTTCTCGGGGGTACTGGTGACACGGTAATGGCAAAGTCTACTTTAAAATGACAGAGTGTGAGGTTGGAGTGTGGGCACCAAGTTCTGGATACACTGGTGTAATAGTTTATTTACCTGTGAGTGGACGATGTAGGTGCAAGAGCGCTGAAGCGGCGAGCGCTGAAGCGGCGAACGCTGCCGGAGATCCTGTAAACTGAGGTTTGGTAACGGAAATGCCACAACACACCTTTAAAAAAAAAAATAGTCCTCTCGGAAGGATGCCTTTTTGACGTTCATTTTTGCCACGACTATAGTATACCATAATTACACGAGAAATGACAGTTACAGCTCCATTGCTGCCTGATTTGTCAGTTTCCCTAGATTTACAGAATGAGTTGTATGGAATAGGTTGTGATGGCACTGACAAGTGACAACACGAGGACTGTCAGGCTCTCCCCCTTCTTCTTCTTGCTTATTAGATGGACGTAAACAGACGACGCGCCAGCGGAAGCCCTATCTCTATAACCCACAAGGAACACTTTTTTTTTTTTAGTTCCCCCATATGATATCCTTTTTAATTTTTTCTGGCGGTCTCCTGTCGATTTTACTCGGCTTCAGATTTTCAAACTGGAGATCAACAATAGTCATCTATTAAACCCTCTATTTCAAGGAGTTCCTCCAATAATCGTCTGGGGATGGCGTAATATAAGAACTATAATTTAAATGACATCCTAGAGTTGAAGGGAATTTTAAAATTCCAAAGTTCTATTCCCAAACAATGGTGCTGGTGGAGGGAACCATGTGGATCTAGCAAAAAGAAATCGTAGAGATACTTCATAGTAATGCCGACTGATTCAATATCCTTTACACCTCTAGTCCTGACTTACTTTTTATTTCACCCTTGTTGCTATATTCAGCCAAATGATTACTGTTCCTAGCTATGAAGGTGCCAGCTCAATAGCACCAGGGTTCGAATCCTTCTATGGTCAGCTGGGTCCATTTGACTCCATTTGGTTGGTTAGTAAGTCAATGAGAGTTGGCGGATAACCTATCACAGGTTCAAAGACCTAGGTTATTGAGTTACCATCACGGCAATGTGTTTCATGGTGTCTGCCCCATATTTGTCTTATTAAAGGACAATACCTTGTAATTAGTGAAAAGGATAGGGAGTTCTTTATATGGTAGAAAGAGCTCATATTTGTAACTAGTATGATGATGTCAACTTAGCTTTAATCTTGCTATCATCCATGTTATTCAGTTTAGGGAAAACAGTTCAGGAAATGCAGATATTGGATTAAGCTTTCATTAACCCCCTGCAATATTAGAGCCTTCCTTCCTGAACTGAAATAAGTAATCTGGAGGTGGCAAGAATAAACTTAGAATATGACAGTTGCACACTGGTTAAAACTGAGTACAAAAAGCCAAGAATTTGGATGATTATGTAATGCCTGCAGCTGATCAGCCAGCATGACACAGTAGATAGTGGAGTCACCTGGTCTGCCATCATATTGTGGTTAAGAATTAACATATAGCAGGGGACTTGTTTTCTTCTGTGTAATGCAACTTTTAACCCACTGACTGTGGCAGTTCTGCTGGATAAATAAGTCTGACATTAGTGTGAATATTGTACAAAGTTCTTAATTCCTACCCAATATGCTAATCAAGATAAAGGTTTGATGTTTTTGCTCCTGTGGGTTTCGCCAACCATAGTACAATCATCTTGCACTGCAATTCCAAAGTGGTTAGTGTTGCTAGCTATAAAGCTGCTGGCTAGTTAGTGCAGAGTTCAAATCCTGCTGTGGGCAGCTCTCACTGGAGAGAGAGAGAGAGAGAGAGAGAGAGAGAAAAAAAGTATCTAGGGGAGGTAACTATGGTAACCCAGAAGATACAGTGGCCTAGTATCCCAGAAGTGAGTGAATAACCACCTCCCACAGAGATGAACACCTTGGCTAATGCCTAATGGCATCTGTCCCCACCTATACCATTACATTAGCCACAAGAAAATACAGTACAACCTCTCAAATCTGAATTGTATGAGTTCAATGGCTTTATGAAATATGGAATATTTTGGAATGTACAATCATTAAGGTAACTAATGAGAAAATCAGATAATAAACAATCTACAGTAACAGTTAATACAATGAATCAGCTTGTATAAGTAATTTACTGGAATATTTTGGAATGTACAATCATTAAGGTAACTAATGAGAAAATCAGATAATAAACAAACTACAGTAACATCAATACAATGAAGTAGCTTGTATAGGTAATTTACTATGTATTCTCACACACATCCACAAAAGGAATATTCTTTGAATAACACCTACTGTGGAAGGACAGGCGATATCACAACCCCCCTATTGCATGGAGAAATATTTTGGAAACTGAATTTTCAGATTTGAGACTTTGTACTGCAGTGCACTTTATAATAATAATTTGGTTTTACGCCTGGTATCCCCGAAGGGCTAAGGCGTTGCCCCTGGGTAGAGGACTTTTGGATTGGAACGTGTAGCATTTTACGACCGGATGACCTTCCTGATGACCCTTGGGTGGATTCGATCCTCCAACCCTTCGGTCAGAGCGGAGCGCTCTAACCCACTGAGCCACAGCTGCACTTTGCTGCCACACGGTTGCGCATACAACCTAAACCTAACAGACTACAAAGGTACAGTATTGGGAATCAATTGTGAAACCCATGGCAAGAGATGAGCATGTTTGGCCTCTCTACCTCACTGTAGAATGCTTCTGTAATATGGCATACCAGATAACCACATTTACAGCACACAGCACTTCCATGGATGGAAGTCAGAAATGCATTTTGTCCCCACAGTTTTAACCCTCTGGGTGTGGTTGGTTCCATTCTCCTGAATTATTTGGCATTAACTGGAATGTAATGCAGTACTATCTGTCTATCCACATCTCTTATCCAATCCTTTATTGTGCAATCAGGAGTGTAAGGGCCCTGGCCAAGGTTACTCTGTCCTCAGTCCTGTCATTTAAGGCAACAGCGACCAGTTGGTCGTCCCAGTTATTATTTTAACAATAAAAGCCATCCATAGCTACAGTGCTTAAGCAACAGTGACCAGTTGGTTGTCCTAGTTATTATGTTAGCAATAAAGACTAACCATAGCCGCACTGCCTTAGCACCATAACACAATTGCCCACGAGACATCCGTCTGATTAACGTACTGAATATACGATAACCACCCACCGTAGTACACGGATTCCTGGGCTACAAAAAACCATTACGATATCACTTAGTGTAGAGTCACTTATGACAGCACTACAAGAGAGTCCTCTTTATCACTGCTGAGTGCACACTGTAATGTGGGATGTATGACAAAGTCTAATAACCACAGGTGTTTCATGCCCATCAATAACTGGGGGATTGCTTTCCCTCTTGCAATGTACAGTACATTTTCATCATACTGATCTCTTTAAATGTTTTTGCTCTTCAATAAATAAACCCCTGATAAGAGATCATCAATACAATCAATCAACATACAGTATATATATAAAAAAATATATATATATACATTATATATACTGTATATATATGTATTTATTCATAATTCACCATCTAATGCTGTGCTGCCTCATGAGGAGCGTAGAAGCCCAGGGCTATGCAAGCTGGTCCTGAAATTTAAGAAGAAAGTGACCAGCCTCACTCATCCCTGAGTGTCATTATGTGAGCAACAGATCCAACCACCCCTTATATGTAAGCCTGCACTGGCTCAATCCAATTGGAGAGCCTTAATTGACCACTAAAACCACCAGCAGCCATAATTTGGTTATATGGTTACCACCCAGCATGGTAAATGGTTTCCTGGTGTACAGGAAACCATTTGGCTTGTCACTCAGTGTAGAGTCACCCATGGACAGAAGCAAAAGGAAAGAATGAAGGAAAGAAAGACAGAAGAGGAAGGAATGAAGGGAGAGAGGAAAGGGCAGGCATCTGCGAGCAGCACTACATCGAGTGAGTGGATGGTGAGCGCCCTCAACTACCACCCATATACAGTATATATATATACCGTATATATATATACACACACACACACACACTACATAGTCACAGGTGTCACTCTTCTGCAGAACAGATAGCACTGGACTGCTATAATAAAACAGTGGTCAACCAAAGACAGAATAGAGGCAGACTTCTTTACAAGTCAAGGATGTGTTTTATCACATTCTTTTCCTTATACTATAACTGGTACTGTACTGTAAAATGGGAGAAACTTTTGTAAACAAGTTTTCTGTAATTTATTCTGGACTTCATAGCTAAACAGAATCTTTAAAAAGGCTCAACTTTTTCCATATAAGTTCTGTTCTGTAAAACAGGGAAACTTCCATTGCTAGTTTTTCTGGAACTTTCAGTGAACTTCATATCAAAGTACAACATATAAAAAGGCAACACAAAGCACTGAACTGATTTAAGAGGAAGATGTACACAAAAAACCAGATGAAGGGATGAAGTACATAAATTTTCCAGGCTGGGATGAAACATACCAACAGTCAACAACCAATATATAAAAGGTATGCTGGTATGGACTTTTTCATGAAGTGGACTGACACAGGCTGATGATGGTGGTAAACTCAATTTAGTGAACACAATTAACCAATACTGTCTACACTATAAAATTAGTGCATACTGTCAGTAGCTTCCAGCATACTGTATTCTTGACTCAGTAACATCATGTTTACAATGTAATACATCCCAGCAATCTACAGCAAGTATATCTACCTATCTATTGCCAAATGCCTTAATCCCATAAGGGGTGGCCACAAATAAATCGCCTCCAAGCTGCCCTATCCCCTGCCATTGCGTTGGCCCCCTGCCCAGCTCACACGCCCCTCTCTCATATACCTCTCCATTCCATCCCTCATCTCATCCTCGGCCTCCTCCTCCATCTCCCCCCCTCCATCTCACTCACATACACTCTCCTTGTTAGTTTCTCACTCTCCATCCTCTCCACATAGCCAAACTACCTCAATGAATTTCTCCTAATGCCTTCTATCACATTCACATCACAATGCTCCTTCACTTCCTTATTTGTCAGTCTCTCTTCATGTAGCTCCACATGCTCCTTCCAAATAACCCATTTCTACTGCTCTCACTCTTGACTTGGGTCCTTCCAACAAGGTCCAAGCTTCACTTCCATACGTTAGAGTTGGTATCACAATTCTACCACGCAGAGACTTTTTTACTTCCATGCTCACTTCCCTATTTCTTATCACTGTTTTTAAAGGATCAACAACCTTTCTTCCTTGTACCCTTTCAAGCACTTAATCCTCCAAACTTCCATCCTAACTCATCAAACTACCCAAGTACTTAAATGCACTCACATTTTCTAATTCCTCATCATCCAACCATACTGTACATTCAGTGGCTTCATTTCCCTAGAAAACTACAAATTTAGCCTTCCTTATGGTCAATTTTAGATTCCATTTCTTACACACTCTCCCAAACTTATTCACCAGGCCTTGCAGTTCCCCTTTGTCTTCACGTAACAATACAGTATCATCCGAAAACAACAATACAGAAAGTTTCCAAATGCTGCCCTCTCTCATTAGGACTGTTCCAACATCCTTGTACCTCTTGTATAACCCCATCCATATACAGACTGAACAGCCATGGCCACATGACACATCCATTTCAATCCAACATTCAGATATAAAAATTCACTCGGTTCACTATCCACACGCACTGCTGCCTTGGCACCCTCATACATATTCTTCATGGCATTCAACAACTTCCCATTTACTTCATATATTCTTAATATTTTCCACATTCCTTGTCTATCCACTCTGTCATAAGCTTTCTCCAAAGTCAAAGGCTGCATATAACTTCTTTCCCTTCTCTAGAAACTTTTCCACTAAAGGCCGAAGGATGAATATCTGATCTACACAACCTCCTCCCTTCCTAAAACCTCCTTGTTCTTCTCCAACTAATTCCTCTGTTATTTCCCTAACTCTGTCAATAAGTATCCTACCATATACTTTCCCTATTACACTAAGAAGACAAATGCCCCTATGATTGCCACACATTTTCCTTTGTACAGGGGAAGAATTATACCTGGCTTCCAATGCTTTATCATTTCACCACACACATCAGTTCCTGGGGCTTTCCCCATTTTGACTTTCTGAATTGCTTCCATTACTTTTATCCTACTGATCTCTTCCTCCCTTCTCACCACCCTCTTCTCCCAGCCATTCCTCAGTCAATTATACTAGCATTATTATCATTCTCTATGTTTAACAGTTCCTTAATGCATTCTCTCCATCTGCTCACTTTTTTCCTTCTCCATTACCAACCGACCATTTTTATCCTTCACTTCCCTACTTTCTTTATCACCCTGTCTAACTCTCTTTACCTCCTTCCAAAACATTTTTTCATTTTCCCTCCACTTTACACTCAAATTCCTTCCAACTTCCTCATCCACTCTCTCCTTACTCTCTCTTACTAATCTTTTCATCTCTCTTTTTCTCTACATATAATTCTCTCTTCCATCTCTCAACTTCCTCCATGCCTCTGCTTCCCAGCCACTCACTCTATGCTTTCTTATGTGCCACAGCTTGCCTCACCTTTTCATTCCACCATGCTGTTCCTTGCAGTAAGTGAAAAAAAGAAAATTACCAAACTGAATCACCCAGTGTTCATCAAATCCACTGTCTTGTTTTCCTGCCTATAAACACCCTGTGCCTTGATCAGTTAACTGTACTAACAATCTGTTCAATACATGAAGTTGTCCAAACTGTGGGAATTTCTAAATGACAGAAATTACACCTTACCACAATTGCCTTTGGACAGAACTGGATTATAAGACCTATCAGTGCTTTACCAAAGTAATTCTTAAGAACTCCTACTAGACTGTACTCTACTGCATCTTGCTTGTGGACTTTTTGTACAATGCATATCAGATGTTCATGAAGTTTCACTAAATATAATAACTGAAGACAAAATTTTGTGCTTGTGTATTAAGTACACAGGGTATTGAACTTTCAGTTGTAATGGTAATTTATTTTTAATCATCTTTTTGGGAACAGTCTGAAAGAGTCTAGGCAATGATGCATTATATAACACAGTACAAATAATTTGTGTTCTGATGGATATGATGCTATACTGAGGCCACATACAGTCAGCAAAAACAAAAAATATCGCGACATTCCCTAAGTGAGACTGAGCATCTTTGCGAACAACCAACTCACAAAGCACTCAAGTCAGCAAACACTCAGGAACTTGGCGAGGCTCTAACTGAATATGTTGGTATTTTCTTTTGACTCCAAGCTTTAAATGTCGAAATATTTTTTTTGTCCGACTGTACTGAGAAGTCACCACTGCAGCTGTTGCCTGGAAGCCTTAGGCAAGGTTTGCATCATAACCAAAGATTTTTGTATTAATTATAAATTTTACAGACAAAACTTGTTCATCCCAATGGAACCTTTCTTTTGGTGAAATGTAGACAGGATACAAGAATTTTTGTATGCTGTATTTTTATAAGTGTAGACTGACAACAGGAATTTTGTACATCATTAAAAAGTAAACCATGGTTAGTTTGACAAGTGACTGTTCATGGTGGGACCAACAGTTTGCTGTATCTCCATGTGCAAGACGCCTCAGCCTCCTCACACTTTCCAAGAATGAGCATTTACTGGGACGATCATCATTAGGAACAAATAAAGTATCACCGGAATGGAGTTTCACAGGTTCGGAAGTATATATATATAAATAAATCCATATGTATGTATATATATATATACCTGTTTGGCTGCAGGTACTGCTTGGCTGCTCCTCACTACAGTTCAGGAGGGGCAGGAACTATTGGAAGTGTTCGACACAAACACTTGACATTAGTTAATAAAATTATAAAATAAAACCAAGAGAATGAGTGAGGAGGCTATAGTTTTCTGGTACAAAAATAACCTGACATATGTACTCTAATTGAGTTAGATGCTGGCAGGGTTGAGCTGCTCTTCACACAACACTGCCTTGTATCTACCATCATCCAATTTTTTACAAAAAGACTAATTTATCTGACTTTTATAGCTATGAAAAAAATATCAAATACAGTGATGTCCTTACCAGCAAAGTCAGTAATGATCAGAGATGTAATCAGCTATAAAACTTTAAACCTGCTTGCATGCACATGGGATACATCATTAAAATATCCATGGCCACAGTTGCTGCTTCATTCATCATGTACCTTTCATTATTGCAATCACTATATAGGGCCAGTTTCATACCAACACACACACACACGACAAATTAATTTAATAAATTACAAAAAACTGTTGTGTTTACTGAGGTCGCAAGTCAAGACATCACCTACGAGGTAGGGTAAGGTATATAATTAAAATTATCTGCTGCAATTTTTCCCCTGCTTTCTATGGAAAACTGATAAGTTAAAATCTAAGGTTATTCAACAGCTTTGTGGAAGTCAAATTAGGCTCATCAAGTAGGTAAGCAACTGAGATGTACACCTGACATTAAGAGAGAGCTCATGGTAAAAGAGACTGAACACTGAGGACATTCTGGGTTGAAACTATACATAATCATCCAATTCATCATGTTTCTAAATGTTTGTAAGAATATAAGTATTAGACTAGGTCCCATCTGTTCCTCTGCTGCCTAAACCAGCTTACAAACATTTAGCTACACACTGCTATACAAACTTTGGCAAGTAAAGCCAATCTGGAACCAAAATGACAGTTATTCAACCTCTTATACTACAGACTCTCCAGACACCACCACCCCTATCACCCCCCTCCCCTCCAACTGAGAACAGAACTCCATGCAGATGATGGGAAGGGTTAACAACAGAAATAATCTTGGTTCCATACTTGCCTTATAACTCCTTGAACCCAGGTGATGTATTTATTAAACGTTCATTCTTGAACCTACCGCACAATTTGATTAAGCTTATGAAGGATCTCAAATACTGAAAGAGTTGAAGGCTACACCTAACCCCTTCAGTCTGAAAAGCCTATCCAAAGCTCATTAAAACAGTCCAGTAGTAAGAATATACTTGAAAAATACATCTCCAGGCTGAATGTGTTAATATCTGGAGACAACTTCCACAGGTTTGGTGACTAGCACACCTACCGCCCCACCTCTCCCTCATTACCCTAGTCACTACAGAAGGACCTTGCCTATGCTGAGTTGCAAAGGAAGTAAAATACAAACTTCCAACATTTCATTAACTTTGCCTATGTGAATTGCAAAGAAAGTAATAGAAACTTCAAGCATTTCATGAATTTTGCCTACATGAGATGTAATGGGAATGTGACAAACCCCCAAATTTCTCAAAATTTCACCTACATGAGAAATTATTCCTAGTCAGCTGTTGTTGTTATTGTTGTTCCTCTTGATGATGCTTCTCTCATCTGTAACAGTGATAATATACCAAAACCTGTCAATGACAACCAAAACACTGACAACCTGAGCTATGCAGTTAAGTATTATTACACAAGAGTTTCAGACTGGCACTAACTTTTTATCACAAGATCACAGATTGCCAGCCATATTATCTTGGTACATAAAGATTGAATCAGATGTTTTTTCCCATGTGAGTGCTGGGAGGCCATTTGACTTTTAGCATGGCTCACCAATCGTTGATCTTGTCACAATACAGAAGTGCCATACACGTAACATCAGATCTCTTAAAGTATTTTTACCTTTGGTGTTTGAATCTTATGCTTCAAGAGTGGGCCTGTACACAACAATCACATTTTCAGCTGTTGCACTGAGGTTTGACAAAGGGCATCTTTCCCTGTGCATTCAACAAGGCCATAAACTACCTTGAAATAGCTAACCATTCTCAATTTACTCTTGACCATCTGAGAGGAAGCCAATAAAGGGTACATGCCCATTTCTGTCCACTAAAAAACTGCTGAAAAGCTTGCATATATGGTCCACCGATTCTCACACCACAGGCGGCTTACACACATAAGCTACTATACCACACACAAGTTACAATAGCTCTGTTATTTTTTTCTCCAGTGTGCTCATTTCTTACATCGATGGACAGATGTTCAAGTTGCGTTGATTAGTACAGGATTCTTATAATTTACATACAGGGTATCAACATTTCTTACCTAACAAAACAGACAAGATTACATTCAGACTTCTCTACCTGTAGTTAGAAACATAACCTAAAAACATAATGCCTCTTTAGCTATGACCACAATAATCTCAGCTCAAATGTGTTGAAGAGGCCAATTGTGCCTTGATCATAAAACTATAATGACAGGGATCTTATAAACGTATGGCAACGCTGTAGAATGAGGGATGAGTGGCTTGGTAATGGAAGGGGCGGTGGGACCAGTGATCAAATATTTTAGGTCAGAGGTTCAGGTGGGGTTCCAGGTAATCATGTTCAGTCGGACCAGACGGCTGAGGGTGGGAGTCCCAGGCTGACGGTTAAGGGCAAACTGCAGGTGTACTGGTTACAAAAGTATGACCATGAGGAAGCATTGAGAAACGACTCTGCAGAATCCTATACAGTATACTCAATTACCCAGCGTAATGAAGCCAAGCCCTACGCCAGTTAAAGTAAAATGCCGGATATTGCATAGTACCTCCCATCGGCTCAATATTCGGCGTCGAGCCGGATACTGGGTTACTATCCGTCTCGAACCTCTATCCTAAAAACTTTCCCATGAGTAAAACATGAAAATTATGCATACAATACAATAAAGTAATGATACAGTACAGTAATACAGTGCCAGTTGGCTACCGTTTACAAGCCGGTTGATACACCTCAACGCCGGATATTGCATAGAACTGCCGGTTACGTCTTGTTTCGGTGCCGGATATTGCATAATTTCGCCGGATATTGCTTTAATAGAGTCGAGCCAGCAGCGCCGGATATTGTGTTGGGCCGGATATTGCGACAATGGATAACTGACAGTTTACTGTACAGTCTATCTACTGCACAGTGAAGAACTTGTATCATATCTTCAAACTGCCTACACAGAAAGAAAGACTTCAGGGATTCTACAGAGTCTATCCACAATGAATGGCATTTAGGAAATCTGCAGGAACTTGACCGATGAACTGGACTCTACACAACTCTAGCCGCCGGCCGACGCAAATTGACGCTTGAGCACGTCGGCACCAACAATTGTACGGCTGATTTGAATGGAGGCGATGGAAAACTGGGGGAGGGCGGGAGGAGGAGGAGGAGCATCTGACTAAATACATAGCAGACCGACACTGGGCCGAGCAGTTTGTTTCTCTCTCACTCTAGTAAACCAAAAAATGAATGAAGGGTGGACCAAATGTAGCTGTAGGAGGTGAACCAGGTGGGAGGATAGACTAGGCTACCTGACATAAGCCTACCTACTGAGCACTTGACTTTAGCACCTCCGAATAGATTTGTACATTGATAATCAGACTTGGTGTTGGCAGCGAGCATCTCAGTCAAAGAGATGCCCAAGGTAAGGAGTATTGTTCCAGGTTTTGTCTTTCGCTTCGTACATTTCCTTTGCCGGGTCCGCTCTTTTTATTTTAAGGGTCTGATTCCATCTTCACTGGCAGAGATTATTCAGCTCGGTTAACCCAGGAACTCATTTTCTTTAATCCGATGGGAGAAAACGAATCATGCCCATAGCCCTGCCTTGGACTTGTGAGCACGGCACATGTTGTGGGTTCCTCCCTTACCAAGATGGTGCTGAGAACTGTTACTCTGTTGTGCTTTAGCCATACTGTAATCAATCAATAATATGCAAATAACAGGCTTAACTTTAGCTCACTTCTACATAAGCCAATAACTTCCACTACCTTGTACATGTTAAGTAGTGTCACTACAATATTTACAAATAGAAATGAGCACAAGACATTTCTCAATACATTAAATTATTGTACAAAATGTATTCCAACCCTGTGTACATGTTAACTTGTACGATACCTTAAAATCTACTATAAATGAAGGGGCATTGTAGGATAAGGGATCCAACCCCAACTGGCTGGAGTAATTCACAAACACTCTGAATTGTTTAAGAAGGCTTACACCCTATGTTGTAATAGAATAGGAGTCTTATTGACAATTTCCCCGAATCTTGTTACATTACCTGCCCAAGACACAGGAGGCTGTCCTTTCTGCGAGCAAATCGGATTCACACCTCGATTTGGCCAAGAGGGGGAAACGTAGTGGGGCACGTGAGACAGCCAAAGACAGCCTGCTGGGCCTTGTGGTGTGTGGTAATGGCAGGGGGTCATATTAAAACGTGATATACATGATAAAAACCCTACACACAAAATAATGACTGGTTATCATGAAGTAGCTGTGTTAATACGCTCTTGGCTGAGGATGAGGGAGTGTCAGAGGAGCACTGTTTATACTTTTTTTTCCTATCGTCTTGAGCTATCATACACATGCAGCACACGGGAGGAGGGGGAAGATGCGATGCTAATAATCATACAAAAGAACGAGGTAGCATGATATTAGGAATAATAATAATAATGACAATGAATTAAAAAAAGTGATACACAAAAAAAAAGTCATGAAAACAAATAACACAAGTTCTATTATTAATTACAAAGAAATTCTCTAACAGGGCAGCGGTACAAAAATACAGTGGGCAGAGACAGTCGACAAAAGAAGATAAAACTTTACTTTTTTTTCAATTCTTGGTGGCTGGGTGGGTTTAAACATGGGCTGTCTGGAGGTAGCGACAGGAACTGCTTAAAAACTATGGCATATGGGGGGTTGTGGTGGGGTTACGGTTGAGGTTATGGTAGGTTGTATGGTTAGGGTTAAGGGGGTGGTTATAGCTGAGACTGGGCTGTGGTAGCATTACAGTCGTGGGAAGTGATAGGCTATATGGTTAACACTGAGGTTATAGCTGAGTTAGGAAAGAAGGCTGAGATAGAGGGGACAGCTGGAGTTATGAGTTTGATGAGAGCCAGGAGAGGTTAAGGTGGAATTAGGAGAGGTTGAGGTAGAGTTATGAAAGATTAACGTGGAGTTAGGACAGGCTGAGGCAGGGTTATGAGAGGTTGAAGTGGGGTTATGAGATGTTGAGGTGGCATTAGGGATTACAAGAGGATGACAGGGATTTATGTTAGGTAACGATGGGGTTATAACAGGCTGAGGTGGGGTTATGAAAGGTCAAGGTGGAGAGGTTCAGATGGGGTTATGAAAGGCTAAGGTAGGGTTATGCAAGGCAGAGGGGAGATTATGGAAGGCTGAGGTGGGATTATGGAAGGCTGAGGTGAGGCTAAGAGAGGGTAAGCTGAGGTTATGATAGGCTGGGGTGAGATTATGAGAGGCTGAGGTGAAGCTATGAGAGGCTGAGGTGAAGTTTGGAAAGGGAGCTTAATGTGATGTTATGCAAGGTAAAGGTGGGGTTTAGTGGAAGTTGAGATGCACTTAGGAAAGGTTATGATGTGGTTACGAAAGTATAAGACAAGGTTATGCCTGGGAGTTAGTACAGGTTGCAGCACAGTTAAGAGAAATGTTAGCAGTGTTTGGTGGAGTTAGGGTTGGAGTTAGGAATGGGTTATCAGGGTGTGGTAGAGCTAGAACTGGAGTTAGGAATACTTATGGCATGATCAATCCACTGAGCCAGGGGATATCTTTCTTTACTTCATTTTTGCCATCTCCTGATATATTTATTCAGCTTAGAATAAACTTTTCGGACTGGAAGAGTTAGATATAACCTTAATAAACCCCATCGGTATGAGAGGACTATCCTAAGTTCAATAAAATAATCTGGAAGGAACAAGAATGAAATACAAAACATATCCTCAGGCTGAACCAGTTAAGGAGGTTAAAAGTAAAGTGAAAGGTTATCAGGATTTGGGGGGGGGGGGGGGGGAGTGAAGAAAAGGACAGAAATGGGGTGGAAGGAAAGGGATATTAGATAGTGAAGTTGACTGACATAATCACCTTGACTGGATTAAAAGAAGGGAAGGGAAGGGTCAGGTTTAAGAGTGGAGGTGTACTACTTACTGATAAAAATGGAATTACTCTGGAATTATTAAGCACTGGAAAGATAATACAATTTAGATGATGGATTTATTGTGAAGCAATACTTTTAAATATTTAAGGTATGACAAATCATTTCATGGGGATGGGATACCAAGGTTGAAGGGAATAAAGGAATGAAAGAGGATGGGATAAGGATCTGGAAATAGTTAGGAATGCATCTGGCAGACAGGGAATTAGCATCTGGAAGGAAATTGGAAATTAACGTGGAAACACTAGTGGAAAAAAAAAGGGTTTGGAAGGTACAAGAGTAGGAGTGATGGCATACGGGAATATAAATTATAAAAATGAAGGAAAATAAAGGAGAAATGGAAGAGACTTAGGCTGAAGATATATGTGCAGACGGGAAGGAAGGAAGGCAAGGATCTGGGGGGAAAGGGACTGAGGAGTGGGGTTAAGGGCAGCTATTGAAAGGGCTTTTTTGTTTTACTGAAGGGGGTTTTTTTGCAGAAGGGGGCGGGGGGAAAGGCACAGCGGAATGTAGTGTTTGTACAATGAGCTCCCTGAGAAAACAAAACCGCGGTGCCTTTCCTCCAGTTCCTCGCTTGTCAACGGGCGACACATACAAGGTCCCTTCGCCTCAAACTGGGCCCTCCATTCATGAGGTAGAAATCATGTGCATGAAGCAGGGTTGTTCCTCTGCATCTGCTCCCTCCAGCCTGGTGTCACTTCTTCAAAATTTGCAAACTCCTCATAATTGGTAAAAACTACTTCAAAATCTGCAAACTTCCTAAAGAAAAAAAAAATGCGTTAGTCTGAAATGAAGATAGCTTGTTGAGAGACTAATGGTAAAAGATGGTGAGGTATATACACACATACATAAATACTGCATAAACATACACAACTGGAGCCTATACAGTACAAAATTTTTCATTAGGTCAGCAGGTAGACAACGCTGGAGGGAGAGTGCAGAGTATCCCTCACCTGAGCCGCTAACATTGGCACCCTTTCTGCTAAACAAAAGTAAACTTAGCAGCAAAAACAATAATAATAATAATAAAATAATAAAAAAAAAAACACAAAATATTCATCAGTGGGCAACAAATACGTATATTGGGTATCTCCGCACGCTGTCATTGAACTGGGGCTCCACACGTTAACTGAGGTAAAAGCCTGAGCTATGTTTCTTACTTGGGAGGAAGGGGGTTCGCATCACTCTGCCCAGCCAACCTTCCGCTCTTGCGCAGCCAAAAACAAAAACAACTTCTGCCTTTCAACCCCTTACCCTACCACTGATTTGCCTCCCCCCCTCCCCCTTCCCACACCCTAGGTTTTCGGACTTTGATACAAGGCCCCGAAAAAGACGTTGCGGGATTGAGAGCGGTGGCTTGCCTGGCCAGAGTGACGCACGGGTGAGATTAACGTGACAATCTGACCGAAATGCAGATTGGATGAGAAAAGCACTGAGATTGTTTTCAGTCATTTCCTACGTTTTTACATAGGGAGATGGAGTTAACTGGTGTATGTATATAATAATTAGTAAATGGAATATGCTTTGTACTAAATATTAAAATAAGTCTTATGTATGATTCTCTCTCTCTCCCGGTTCACAAGATGCCCCAGGAGAGCAACCAGGCTGACCGACCCCAAGACCCCAGACCGACCTCAAGACCCAAGGCCAATCCAATGCCCTAGTTCGACCAGAAGACTCCAGACCGACCCTAAGATCCAAGGCCGACCCTAAGACCCAAGGACGACCCTAAGACCCATGGCCGACCTAATGCCCCAGCTCGACCAGAAGACTCCAGACCAACCCCAGGACCCAAGGCTGACCCCTTGACCTCAGTTCAACCCAGAGACCCCAGACCAACCCCAAGACCCAAGGCTGACCTTATGATCCCAGTATGACCACCTCACAACCCCAAACCACCCTTGGTTAAACCCCGCAAATCCCCAAAACAACTAGCTGATCCCCATACGAGCCCCCAAATGCTCAACCCTCAAGTTAATTCCCCACATCCTTCAGTGTCCCCAGATACTGTACCATCTCCTCATTTGGCTCTAACCCCCAACTTAACCTCCCATACTGCTTCCTTAGACCCCAGATCAACCCCTATGACCCCAATCCCCACCTCTCTATCTGACCTTTACTCCTGACCCCTTTTATCAACCGCAGGCTCCAGCTCACCCTCAAAGTCTAAAAAGTTACCGCAAACCCTTTGAACAGTTTCATAAGGCAAATTAGCACATGTGGACACCTAACAGGTATAAAAAATTCTGAACCGTTAACAAAATCTGTCACTAGTTAACAGCTCTATTTGTAACCAGCTATCGAGGCTCAAACGAGACTCAGCAAACGAGGGAATGGCCATAAGTCTTCGGTCTACTGGGTGAGCTGATTGGGCACTGGGGAGGCAATGATTTCAGACCCATAAGTCAGCTTTTCATCCATCCTGGCAACCTCACACTCCACTATAACTACCAGTACTGTATTTTTTTTCTTTTCCCAATAACGATCTGTGTAAAACCGTGAAATGCAGATACTATGAAAAATTACGAGAGCCCAAAGTGTTATGTGGTTTCATCTGGCAAGTACTTAGGTCATCAGGATGGGTTGGATTAGCCAAATGGGTTGTGAAAATTCTGCCCTGGGAGTCTAGGGTCTATTGGAAGTCCTGGTCTGGTACTAGGAGGTTTGTCATTGAGAGGAAGAAAACATTTGCACTCTTCAAAACTGCTGCCACTCAGGTCATCGCCACAGACTTTGCAGTTCAAAACCAGGATCTTGAATGTAACTACCATCCATGCATGCAGCACCAAAGACAGAGATGTACGGTACAATTTGTAATCATGACTTTACTTGTGGTTGGGATTTTCTTTGTCACTGGGATATTGCTAGAAACCACTTACTATCCAGTCAAACTTCAGCAATATGACAGCACAGCAAATTCTTTTGTGCTACCATGATGTCAGGCCTGTTCTCTGTGGGGCATCCGGTGACAGTGCGGCAGCAATTAGGGCGAGTACCACAGCACCACTTATCAGAAGTTGGTATGGAATGCAATGTGTGAGGTGGGGGAAGGATCAAACTGGTTCATTCAAGCATCTCACATCAACACACTAAGCTACAATCATAAACCAAAACTTCTTTGTCTGATTATTTCAACTGAAACTGCAACCACAGAAAATAAATAACTACATAACATGAAATGGTGTCCACTAAGCACTTTATGTTTCATGTTAACATATGACCAGTAGTATATTCAGCCAATCATTCCAAGAACTGTAATAAATAATATATGTATTTACAAATGTATAAAACAATATGCAATATTAATGTCGTTTAGCCTACGAGGGTAATAAACATACTTCAACAGTTAAATGTTTGAGCCTTAAGAGTCAAGGGAAATTAAGATGAAAAAAAAAAACAATAAATGAACTATAAAATAAGTTCCAATGCAAATACCACTATAGTTGTAAATGCAAGCTCAGTTACAGTCAGGTGTGAACTCAAAAGTATTGTGAGTGATACTGAAGGAGTAGGAGGGTCAAAACAATGAGATGATGCATTCGGCAGTAAGAGGAAAATGAGTGCAGGAGAGACACATGAACGTATGAAACAGTAAATGTGGGTAAAAGTATGTGAAATAATGAGGCATATATATCTATGCAGATGTAAAGGGGAATCACTATTGGAAGCAGTATTATGGTAAGTCATTATATGTAAATATTATATATTCTAGAAACATGAACTGACTGACATGTAATCTAATAAGTGTATTCAATGTGGGCTGTGGTGCAACAACTGAAATAAAATAAAAAACTACTTCCATAAACTGCACTGGCATAATCTGCGCCACTAAAACAACTTTAAACAACATAAAATTAAACTCCAAGTGAAATGTTTGCAAGCTTGATCCTTCACCCACTGAGAGGGACTAATTACTGTAAAAATGTTTCAGGTAGCTTCTGCAACGGTGCAAGTGCTAGAATGTGATCTTGCAGTACAGAACAATGGTCTGTACCTGGATGCTCTTGGTATGAATCTCCCTGATGTCAAGACTGCAATGATTTAAACAGCAATACACAGAAAACATACAACACGACTGCTGCCTAAAGTTGATTCTTCCGCGAAAAGTATTAATAAACCCATTATACTCTCGTCATACTGTGCTACTTTTGTTACCGTATATAAAAAACAGCAAATTGAACAACGTCACAATTAAAGGTCGTTATTACAGTCTTATCAAAAGAGGTGAAAAGAGATTACCGTCCCTGATACAAATATGGCGGAACACTGAGGTTGTGAGGAAGGGATAAATTTTAAAACCTTTGTGGCAGGTGATGGCCCAGCACAATGAAATCAAACACTTCGACAGACGAGACGGTTGTACTCTGACAATGTGAAGGCTGTATTAACTGTCTTGTACATAACACTCATCCACTTCATGTCTGTCCGTTGAGCTGGGCAGATGTCTGGCACTTAAGGTTTTAAAATGCTAGCCCATGGTGAGGATGTGAGAGCGGTCTTTGGGGCTGTGGTGGTGGGGTGGGGGCCCGACAGCTCTCACAGTTGATAGTAGTAATAATAATAATAATAATGATAAAAAATAATAATAATGATAATAATAAAAAAACAATAATAATGAAAAAAATGGGGAAAACTACTCTTGAATCCCAATAAAAAGAATTGAAAAAGGCAAAACAAAATCACTGAAAAAAACTATTACTTTGTACTGGTATCGATCAGCCTCGGTTAGTGAAGTGTACGGTGACTGAGAGATTATCCACAATGCTTATGCTGTAAACGCCTAACAACAACTAGCAGCTGTTAGTGGCTACGATGGTGCCTGACCCAGACCCGCTCGTGAGTACCCACACGCTGAAGAGTAACCCACGTGCTGACAATATCTGATGGTTGCAGGTACCCACACTGACCACATCCGATGCCACAGGTACCCAGGCTGACAAACTTGCGATATTCAGAAGTACCCACACTTGAAAGGTACGCCCGCTGACAAGAGGTACCCACACTGCCAACTTGCGATGGTTACAGGTACCTACAGTGACAACAGGTACCAACAGTGACAACAGGCACCTCTAGTGGCAACAGGTACCTAGTGATGATAGGTACCAAGTAACATCAGGTGCCTAGAATCAACAGGTACCTACAGTGACAACAGGTGCCCTCACTGACAACATTTGTACACTATGGTCAAGGCACAAGCTTATGTCCACGCGAGGCAGGTGGGTCAGGCCTTGTATACGTATGAATACCCGCATCACTGTCGCCGGCAGCTTGGTTGGCATCCGACGGCTACTGCACCGTGGTGGGGGGTGGCCGGGAGTCAGGGGAGGCAGGTGGTGGCCCCTTTTGACAACCATCATTCCCCCCAGTTGCCGCCAATGCCCCCTCGCTATCAGTACTCAATGTGGTTAGGTTGGTGACATCGGCAGCTCCCTCTGTCGCACTGTGGTTGTCGCTAACATGGTGCTGGAGTGGTGACAAAGACTGCGGGGGCGGGGAGACTCTGGCCCCTCCCCGCCCCGCCCTCCAAGGACCACCCTCAGCTCCCTCCACGTGGTTCTGGAGAGGGCTAGAAGGGGGTTTTGTAGCCCCATTAACTCCACACTCCACTAGACCCTCAATCTCTCCCTCATACTCCCCCTGGAAAATGGAGACATAGTTCAGAAAAAATTATCCTTTAATAGTTTTGCTTAAGAAAAGACATCCAACAGTGTTTATTATAAAGTACCAGCTGATACGTTACAGGTATTATGTACTGGTACTGTAATTCTTGTAAACAAAGTTAGATTCCTTTCCTGCATCCTCTCAATATTCCAACATTCCATAACACCAACCTAGGCTTCCCCAAAATAATATAAATTTGAAGGTAGAGAAAATTTCATTACTGTTTTTAGAGATGTTCATGTGTAATAAAGAAGTGTAACCTTAAAGTACATTTACAGTATTTAAGAGTACTGAAAGGTAGCAAAGCATGCTTTACACTGATCCCTTGGTTATTCCATACAACTGGTACTGAACATGGTGTATGATAACAGATTCACAGAACCTATGAGATTTATCCTACCTGGTGCCAAACACCCCACGTGAAAGCGCAAATTTTCCCTTTTACAATAATTCAGACCCACTAAATACATACAGTTATGGTAGGTACCATAAACAGATAAGCATGGTTAGGTTAACAGACAAAGATGAAAAGGGCATAATAAGGAAGAAACACCAGCACAGAGACACGAGATGGGCTTGAGGTATGGTAAGGGGTTCTGAGGCTAGAAGATGGAGAGTTAGTGGTGTCCACCACCTGGGATTAACACCTTCAGTAGGATGGTAAGGGGTTCTGAGGCTAGGAGGTGGAGCGTCAGTGGTGTCCATCACCTGGGATTAACACCTTCAGTAGGACCTAATCTCTGAATCCCTCAAACTCATCAGAAACCGCAGACGCAGCATCATCACTGTTGGCAGACACCAGCTCAGGTGCAAGACAGCAATGCTTTTTAGCCGAAGAATGCACTATAATGGCAGGAGTGCAGATTTTCATCTCACAGTGATAACAAAAACTGCTATGACCAAGGGATCCCTGTACTAGTCATATGTGTTCAGCAGAATATTGTCCTATAACAGTTACAATACTCTGGACATTCTGCTTTCAAACTGACATATAAGCCTACCAAAGGATAAATTAAATGGATATTACTGTAACAGCCAGCAGTGATTTCTATGTTCTATGTCATCTGTAAATACAGTAATCTGGTCACTCACTAAATCATACAGTTAATACTGGTCACTCACTAAATAATTCAGTAAATACTGGTCACTCACTAAATCATACAGTAAATACTCATCATTCACTAAATTATACAGTAAATACTGGTCACTCACTACATCATACAGTACATTCAAGGCACTGTACATGCTGCAATAATACAACTGGAGTATCCCTGTCATACAAAAACTCACTAAGATGAATACTGTACAATATATATCAGCAGATGCTACTAGGGTTCTACAGCTGAAATCATACAGTGCTGAACAAGTCAAAGGACTTTTAATCGTGACAGCTTTTCAACTCTACAATACACTGTTGCTGATCTCTTAATCTTCACAAACTATATGTGAAGCAACCTTAATGGAGAAGTTGCTGAACTGGCATTAACTAATCATCAAATATGATTTCCCCTGTCAATATACCACTAATTATCTACCTTTCAAGGTGCAGAACAGTACCGTACTTGCTAACAGTTGCAGGAAGGCAGTGTAATGATTTGATGATAAACTGGTTCACAAATCTCTACTTTTACTTACCTTTACCTTTTACTCCTTCAACCCAAAGATGTCTTTTAAATATATTTGTTATCTCCTGACACTTTTGTTCAGCTTATGAGATACTTCAATTCTGAGATGTTAGAAATACCCTTCACTAACTCATTCATTACAAGAGATCTCCCACGAACTGGGGGGGGGGGAGGATCACAATGTGATGGACTGACTACAATTCAAAAGACATCATTGGATGAAAGGGATTAGTAACTGGTCACTTTCTCTCCTCCATCTTTCCCAAGGAACCATCCCCTACTGACTGTACAGTAAGTGAGTCCTGTTTCCTCCCTGCTTCTCTCTCTCAATGTACATTGAAAATCAATCTGGCAAAATCCACATCAAGTAACACAGATTACTATATCTGGCCACAGATCAGTGTTTTCAATATATATGGTTTGCTTAGGGACCATGAGACTAAGCGTCATGTTCTAGGCATTTTAGACTTCATAGCATGTATTTTTTGCAATTTATGTTGCACAGTAAAATAGCTTAACATTCTCTCTTTTATGTTATTTATAGTAAACAGTATTGCTTTAATATGAACACTGTTTAATAACATACAATAGGATACCAAGGTGTAATATACAGAATAACTCACAAGGGAAAAAGTGCTACATAGAATGCAGTTCTATTTTTCAAGTCCAAGGAGAGAAAAGCAGTAGACATGATAAACCTTTAACTGGCAAGAGTACCACATGTGAGACAAGACACGTACCTGAGCCTGGGTATGGCGTAGGTGTATGTGGTCTCTGGTGGGAATGAACCCATTGCACCGTGGGTTGTTCAATCCGTTCACCCAGCTATCCGGGTAACCCCCCTGATGCACACACAGACATAAATTAGACTTCATTATCTTACCATACACACAGAATAACTATCTACCTATCACACACTCTGTCAACAGCCAGAAGCCTTAATCCCAGAGGGGGTGGGCACAAACTGTCTTCAGGTCAAGATACAGTATTTGTTTCTTGCGGGTGTCCATGTATCAAAATCTCCACAAAAGACACAGGTTTACTGTACTGTAATAAAAATCTTGTTACTGTAACAAAAATATATTTACAGTGGAGTTGTGACAGAACTGTACTACAGTTCTTGATAAACAAAACTGTGTCCGAATTAATCATCATTAAGCACTTTAAAAAGCTCATTCATATATATCGCTATACAAAAGTTGTCTAAAAAACCTATTTCACTACTATGAAAAGTGTGTTGGCAGCATGAGTTACTGGCATTAAATTTTAATGAAGTATTACCTTTTATTAAACTAATCTAACTAAAAATCTTACTAGATACGGTACCACATGAACTATATTGTAATACATGCTCCTAAAGAGAAATGCTAAGAGTGCTTTGTTAACACAGGCATTAACAGTACAAAATTTTTATACATATAAGATCTGGATCTTTCAGGTTCCATAGTATATCTTTGTGTATTGAACAGCATCTTAATGAATATCATCAACATCATCATAACAACTCAGTATCCACTGAATACAGTATATGGACTGGGTAGACAAAGCAAAGCTGCTTTACCTCTTTTGACTAATGAATCAGAAAAAGAGAAAGTTCCAATTCTTTACGCACCTCCTAATGCATTATAGGAACCATGGAACAACCTATACAGTAATACAAGTGCTGGGTAGCTGGTCTCAAAATCCCTTCATTAACTCATCTAGCGATTAGATGCCTTTTTAAAATCAATGCTACCTCTTCACCACTTTATTCAATTTTGGAGATACAGTACCTCTGGTGCTGAACAGTGGATGAGGATGAGGAACCATCTCCAGTTCAAAAAAATCTAGCTTGAATAAAGTGGTCTGGATATAGTAGGAATAAAATATATGTAATGTCATTAGGATGAAGGAGTTAATACAAAATAGGAGTGGGGTGAGTTCTTCTGTATTTTTTATCCATTTGTGATGAGTACAATGACTGCATTTCTTCTGCCATTCTATGCCATAAAAAAAAAACTGAACCAGCTGGTCTACTGGTTTGGCTTGCAAAAATGTATCTAAGCCTGCCACTAATACCATTCATCACCATCATTCATCTAAGTACCTAAAGAATATTACCTTCATCTAATCAACCATTCTCAAGCAAAGCAGCAAAAAGGCAAAAAAAACAGCATATCCTTTTTACCCCCTTCAGAGTGTACGAGGGCCAAGGCTAGGCCACCGTAGTCCTGTTCAACTAAGAAACAAGAGACCACCCTACATCCCTGGCAGTGTTTTTATGATGTCATACATAAATAAAGTGTTGTGTCATACATAAATAGAGTTGTAATTCATTCT